>JASDQU011176969.1:6242-17064 GCA_032191745.1 Picea mariana
AATGGCCTAAAGTCGACATAATTAAAATAACATTACTAATCTAAATTACAACTAATGGCCTAAATCCGACATAAATAAAATAGCATTACTAATCTAATATGTCCCAATTAAGGGGTAATGAGCCAATATTAGGGCTTAACACAACCCCCATTCATATGTGTTTAACCATGTGACCACAACATAAGGATTTTTGCACGTGTTTCAAATGGTTTCAAACCCCACACTTCTGGATAGATGTCATGGCCACATCCAATCTTGGAACCTAGCACCTTTTGTGCGCAGGAGACGTGGCCACATGGCCCCATGCGCCCAACACCTCCGAGGTTTGGGGGCTTAGTTCCCTAACCGTTCTACAGTTGCATGCATTTTGTGGGTATGTGTGTGGTGCTGGGTTTAAGTATGAAAAAATGTTCATAGGCTAGGTTACTCACACACAGGTGCGTTTTGGTGAACCAGAGACAACAAGCTTGAAGGAGGAAAATGGCAGGAGGCCTATCTTCTTCATTTTTTGGCCAAATGAGGTGACGAAAAAACCCATCTAGGGGTTTTTGGATGTTATGAATCCATTGGCGCTATTTTTAAAGGAATTTGGAGACTTCTATTGTATTTTTTACACCATTGAAGTTTCAGGGAGCTCTAGGGAGCTTAGGGCCCCCATTGATGGAGGTCATGCTCAGATGAGCCCAAGTCTGTTTTCTGTGACTGAATAGTCATTTTTGGCTAATTGTTATGCTTTGAACACATTGGGATAGGTTTTAGATGCATTTGAGGACTTTTACAAGTTTTTTTCCTACAAGGAATCTCAGGGTAGCTCAATCCCACATGTAGAAGAGGTCATGCCCGGATGAGCCATGATCCTTTTTCAGAGTTTTATTAGTCATTTATGGGGTTTTTATGTATTATGAATCCAATGGTACAGTCAGTAAACCCATTGGAGTTGATCAGAATCTTGTAAAAGAATATTTGACAAACTAATCCCATAGAGCCTAGTCTATTGATGGAGGCTCAAGGAGATGTAGCCTAGTTGGGGGTGATCTCCTTTATCATGTTGTTCTTGTTGTGAGTGTTTGCTGGTTATTACTTGCTGCATGTTATATTTTCTATTGTGTTCTTTAAACTACATATTTAGCCTTTCAAAGAACCTCACACATACACACATAAAAGAAACCTAAACTTGACACATAAAACCTCTTGCACAACTTTGACATAGAGAAAGGTCCTGAAAAGTTTATTTTAATGTTGTAGAGGGTGATTGCATAGCAAAACAAGTCAGCCCCCTATTTTCAGATCATCGTCACTTTAGAGATGAAAGAATGACCTCAAGGGGGGAATCCTAGGTGACCCTAGGGGGAAATGAGCCAGAAAGTGGAATGATGGAAGTGTAGACCATATAGGTAAAGATACTAAGCACATAAATGTATTGAGAAAGAGTATTGGTGGTAGACAAAAGTTTCCAAGAGATAAGAGTACCTGTAAAGAGTGATGTACCTCCTCAAGACACAAGAACAAGCCAAGTATATGCGTATAATGTTAGGTGGAAAAGAAAGTTAGTATTGTTGGCCCTAATTTTATTAAAGCTTCATGAAAAAGTACAAGAGACAAGCTAGCAAATTGACTAGTTTAGCTCAAGAAGATAGCATAAAAATTTAACAACAATGTAAGGTTGTTATAAACAAGTTTTGCAAAAATAATTATTAGCCTTATGAATGTAAAAAAAATATTATTATATAATATAAATCAACCATCAAAACATTCCAACAATCCACCCAAAAAGTGTGCTAGCCTTAGAAGATTAATGTGGAAAACATTTAACAATTTTTAGTGGTTGAGTAGTGAATTATTAATGAAAATGTATTAGGGTTTCTACAGCCCTAATGGCTGTATATGAAATGTTATAACATAATCAAATTATACTTAGAAAATTGAGACACTCTAGTGGCTCAACCAAGTATATAAATCATAACATGGAATCCAAATTAGACCATCTCAAAATAATGAATTTTCACATTTACTGAGGAAAGTATTATATATCTCCAAAGAAAAAAATCATATTAGTGCCTTTAATATTTGGGTGAATGGACTATTTAAACACAATTTGGATCAACAAGATCTCTAGGGGTGTAAATACTCTTACTCCCTAGGGTATGCTAATCAAACTAGGGTAAAATCTAGGAGGGTATACACACTCGTATTCCCCCTAGAAACCCTTTTCCAAGAATAACTTATAAAATTAGAAAATGAGATGAATATTAATGGAGGGTGTATACAACATATTCCTCCTAGGGATTCAACCAACAAAAACCAATAATAAGCAACAAATGACTAACAAATGCATATTTTCCCTTACCAATTCCAGGAAAGAGAGATATGAAACCCTAGTTTCACGAAGAAAATCACCATATCAAGAAAGAACATAAGTCTTAAAGGGGTGCACATCACCTCACTTCATCCAATAACCAAGATATAACACCAAAAATCATTTTCACAAGAGATAAACATGAAGAATCCTCAAGTATAGCGAAAATTTCAGTCAAGTACTTCTCACAATGGGAGAGTTATGTTCTAAAATGTGATTCAAATGATATCTATTTATTCAAAATGTATTAAACATAATTTTTCCACATAATTTAGGGTAAACACAAAATGAGGGGGAAACAACCCTTATTTTTCCCCTTCACAAAAATAATATTATTTAATTTTTACTTTTGCACATGAAACAAAACCCTAAAATGATGTCACCCCTCTAAGGGTGACCTTTTGACCTTTTGAGCAAGCCGTTTGGGTGGAAGGTTGAGGTCATTGGGGCTCATAAATACTCCCTCTCATTCTCTATATCCTCCTCAAGTCTCCTCCCACCAAAACATGCCAAGTGTCAAGTAGCAACTCCATCACCACCAAACCCTAGCCCCTCTATAAGGTTAGCCTCAACAAAGTGACGTTTTGACTCTTTCAAGCAAAATGTTTCACTGGTAGGGGCTAGGTTAGGTCCTTCATGATGCCATGTAATCCTCCAAAGGAATATATCAATTATTTGACATTTGGGCCTTTGAAATCCAACATGTGGGCTTGAAGTCGCATGGAATCCCATGCTAAGCTTGTTCCTCCAAAATTGTCCACAAGTTGGGTCCTACAAAAAACAATGGATACGCCCTCCAAGTATATCAATTAAAAGCATCATGATGAGTAAATAAAATCAATAAGAGAGCCACCTAAGTATGTACATCCAAACTAATTCATCAAAATAAACCAATTCTCAAAGGCCCTATGCAATTTACCAAGTTTGAGTATGGGAGGGTTGACAAAATGACCTATTGGGTGAATCATCCCTCAATATTACAGGTGTTTCCTGAGGGGAAATCCTTCTAAAACATGTGGTTGATGTGCCATGGATCAGGGGAAGAATTTTTGGCATGGGTTTCATGACATACAAGAGTTTGTAGTTTCTCATGTATTGGTGCCTTTGTAGAGGGTGTGATGCACCTTCGTTTTCAATGAAACATTTTTCCAAGCCCATTTATTTTCTTTAATTCCTTTTAGGATGTTTATAGGTTGAAGCCAAGGTGGGGATTCTACCTAAGCAATAAAAATGTTCCCACCTTGACTCTACCCTAGTGACATCATGCTTCCCCAAGTTGGAAACATGTGTGGGGATTCTAACTAAGCATTAAAAATAGTTTCCACACATGCCCATCCCTAGTTGGAATTTTCTATTAGTTATTTTCTCATGAGTCCCATCATTTTTTATGATAAATGTTTCATTTTACTCATGATCCTTGGGAGAGCATCTCAAAGTTTAATTGTTTGTATTTTATATTTTTCCATCTACAAGCCTCTAGGCCTTTAGTCCCTTCCCATGAAATGAGGGACAACCCCTTCTTGGGTCAATACACCCAAAAATCGAAAAATGTAAGGAGATGAGGGGATGAAGTGAGGAAAGTTACAAGTATGTTTAGGAATGGAATGGTGTCTCATCAAGACGACCTCCCAGTAGCATCCCTATCCCTAAGGGTGACCCAATTACTAGGGCGCAATGTACACCACCAAGGTAAAACAGGGAAAAGAGCATAATGTCGAAGAAGACATCACATAATCAAAAAATAGTAACAAATGTAACAAACTCAAATGCCACAAATATTGAAATTTCACTCACCATAATACCTGACTTGTATCTCATGGAGAAAGATCCAATGTCTTCTGGAGGCCATCTAATGCAGTGGATACCATCATGATCAACATGGAGCATGGTGGTGAGGTGGGTCTCCATATGTGCAAGTGGATATTGTTGGTCAAGTTGTCATTTGACACTCCATGTCTTCAACCTAAGGGCCTCAAGGCATCATATCCTTAGTTATCCCACAAAATGGGGATAACAAGGCCTCAACACACTCTAATATGTTTTTGAATTTTTTCGGTACCATTTTACTTTATCTCTTTTAATACTCAATTATTCTCTTTTAAAATTGATACAATTTGAAGTCGGATGAATTTTTTTCTGAAAAACAAGTTCTTTTTTTTATTGATGGTCACCCTTAATTGTTGATCATCGGATTTTGTGAGGATATATCTCCATTTTTTATCATATGGAAATACTATCAGGATCACCGAGTCTGGGGTTTATAGGGGACTCTGATGAAGGAGGGTTCGAGAGGAGATCTGGATTATAGATAGGTGAGAGGGAAATAAATATTCTTATTCATTGATCAACGTGTGGTTTGATAAGCATAAGAGGCTTTGAAAACATTAATTGTTGATCATTTGTGAACTCTAAGCAATTCTTGACCATGGGATGAAAAGAACGAGGATTGTGGGATCCCCAATAACAATATCGTTAGAGTGCAATGGTTGAAGTGGTCTGTGAGACCATAGTGAATTTACTTCAATGTAAGAGGAATTTGAGAATGAATGAGAGTTGTTGATAATATGTGAGTGGTATCAATGAATATCTGGACCGTTGATGTTGACTCATAGTTTCGTCAGGGCATAGGGAGTCAAAGATCCAAGTGTTGAATGTCATAGAATACCAACGATGATGAAGGACTTCAACGATGAAGGGGATGGGTGGAAACACCTAGTGAGGTAATCCCATGTATCCTGTGATGACATGTATAGCCACATTAATTCATGTGTCAATATGTGGTTGGATCCACATGTCATATGGGTGTCATGCCACATGTCAAGGTAAATTTGGTGTTTGATACATCACCCAACATGATTCCTAATTCCAAGTTTCATGCTAGGTGGTCAGCGATGACAGTTCCACATGTACAAGGTTACATCAAGGGATGTGAGTGTGAGATTTCAAGGAGGTAAAGACTCCAATGCAATTTGAGCCATTTTTTGTTCGACTCTGAGGTTCATTAGATTCAATGAAGGGAATGTTATCAGAGTGGGTCTTTCATAATGGTTTGATTCATTGGAAGAAGTGAACTCCAATGGGAGGGGATTTGAAAATGAATGATGTTCATCAACTAGGAAGATGGTAATATTTAATCTCAGTCATATATCTTTGTGAGTTTCACTTGATTTCTTAGAATGAGACGTAGAAGGCAGGAGTTAACTGTCATGCAAGTGGAGAAGTAATTGGATCCATAGATTAACTAACTCTGAGGACCATTAGATATATTAGAGAGTGTATCGTCAGAGTATTCCACTTAGAGTGGAATATGATTCCAATGGAAAAAAGATCGGACGATAAAGGAATGCTCTGAATGAACCCAAGTCGTTGATTTGGAGGGATAGATAGCTCAAGGATTCGATGCACCAAGTGGTAGGTGCCACATCAGTTCCATGTCCAATGACACAAGTGGTAGGATCCACATGGATTTCATGTGTAAATAAAGTGACTTATGTTTAAATATGGCCTTGGAACTTTAAAGGATTGTAACTTTTCAACCCAAGCTCGATTTTGAGTATGGTTATAGTCGTTGGAAAAATCTTGGTGAATAGAGTCTCTATACTAGGTTGATTTATATATATGAATATATTGTTGAAAGAGGAATTTTGACACCCCATAAGTTGATGTTAATATTAGGGGGTCATGTGTCTTACATGGGGGTACAGGTACCACCTCGTGACTATTCATGACATGGCATAACTCATCTGCCACCTCTCGACAGACTCTTGTATATAGATTACGTGGCATGTGGGGTCTCCATACTACTATATGTTGTTCCTCTGCCTCCTCCACCTCATCCTCATGTTGGGAAGGTGCATCCCCATAATATGTGCCAATATCTACAAAATAATAGATAATAATTATAAGATAATTGAAAAACAATGTTACAATACATTGCATGTGCATTAAATAAGACACTAAAATATGAAAATATATTGATCAAAACACAAAAATAATATTACCTCTCTCATCTACTAGTTGCTTTGTTGTAAATCATATGTTTGTACATCCTCTCCAATATATTCCCACATACAGGTACTCTACAATATCAAGGACATTATCTTCCTCACTAGACAATGAATCAATAGTTGGCCTTCCCACCAGAGTAATGAGATACTCGAGTTGGTCCCTCTTAGATACCAATTTCCCCCATATGCACATATGTGCATCAAACATAGGCCTAGTAGGAAAGTAGGGTACCATTGGCTAAGTGGCATGTGCCATCTAAAAAAATAGTGTATACAACTCAAACACAAATGGGAATAATCTTGTCCCAAAAGAATCAAAATGACATTGATCTAATGTACAACCAAACCGTCTCAAAAAAATATCTTTCCACCCAATCATGATGGGCTCCTGCAATAAACTATCTGCATAATACAACATAAGGAAATTAATGCGCTTCCCATCAGATCTATAATATGAAAGTGATAAGAGCATATAAAAAAATCACCTAACGCCCTCTCTATCAAATGCCCCTGTCTGCAACTGACCACCTTTAACCTTGAACTCTAAAGATGAAGTAATATACATACTGACATATCTTTGCACATGTTCTAGCGAGGTCACTCCTGCAACACCCAATGATAGTGCAAGGAAATGGGAAAAATACACCCCTCTCATAAACAACCCAATGATAAAATACACATCCTCCTCTATGGGATGATACCACATATCTGGATTGAGCTTGAACCCCTATCTCCCATGATCCCATCAACGGATCAACTGCTATAATATTGTAGAGTTCCCCCTAAG
The DNA here is from genome assembly GCA_032191745.1 of Picea mariana. Classification (NCBI taxonomy): domain Eukaryota; kingdom Viridiplantae; phylum Streptophyta; class Pinopsida; order Pinales; family Pinaceae; genus Picea; species Picea mariana. The sequence continues at coordinate 13,393 of JASDQU011176969.1, forward strand.
GGATATTCCCTCATGATAAAAATTTAGGAGTCCAATTTCTGTCAAACGTTCATGAGTATGATGTGAAACAAGGTGAGGGTAAGCCTCCCTATCCCTCTCCCTAACATCACACTCACATACAAATGTATATGTCTCGACCCACTGATGCCCTACCTCTTCTTGCTCTCATTGTCATTGTCATCTTTGATTCACATACAAATATTGTTAGGAACATATATAAAGATAAAATAAATTGAAATTATAAAATAAATATATATATAAATGATGTGTATTTAAAACAATCCAATATCCCTTTTTTTTTGGAAAGAAATATTTAAAATAAATCAATGCACCCCTAATAATTCATACGCCCCATGTTCGGTGCACTATAGAAAAATAATATCATTGCTAAGTGGTGCATCCCATAGGATTATATGTGCCGACAACGTGCTTTTATCTATACCGGTTTATCTCGTTAACAAAGATGGACCACAACGCTAAAATTTATAGTGCACAAATCCATGGTGCCCTCTATTAAATAGAATGCACAGGTGCACCATGTACACTAGAGTACTAGAATGCTATCCACTGGTGATGTTGCCTTTAACACATGGATGCATTTTGTGTACTGATGGGTACCGCTAATATAAAATTTGATATCACAGTTGAAGCGGTGCGACAGGTTACTATTAACGCACTGACACTACTGTGATAGTGGAGCACCGATGTTTTGTACATTAGTGTGTTGTAAAGGATAGAGAACCACGAAAGATGAGTCCAATGAGATTCCCCTCTAGGCAAATTTGGGAAATATATGTACCAATGAATTTTTGTATATAGTATTGGTGCTTCGGATTACAATGGTTGCACCAGTATGTTAAATTTTATAAATCGTTATGCAAGAGACGCTCTTAGTTAAGTGAGGTGTACAAATGGGTAAGTGTAAATGGAACCGGTGTGATTTATTCAGTGTGTGTATGATTTTTATAAAGTATGGTGGTGCATTTTAACATTAACATGTTGAGGCATTATGTGCTCAATTCACATCGGGGCAGTTCGGTAAAACTTGTGCATTGTTAGGTTAAATTTTCATACAATGTTGAGCTATCGAAGGAGTTAATGAAATGAAATGTGTCTATGTGGGTAGAATCCCATTATGGGAACGTTTTGGGGAGTTATAAAGGACAAAATTTATTATAAATGATATAGCATTGAGAACGAGACGTCCAGTAAGATGCCCCACTAGGAAAAACGTGAAATATATGTCCCGGTGCATTTCTGTATACATTTATGGTGCATTAGATTACAATGGTTGCACTGATATGTCAAATTTTATAAATCATTATGTTATTAGTGTTGTTAGTTGAGTGAACTATAGTGGTGCGTAATCTTAAAGAACACTAGAGTGATTTATTCAGTGTGGTTAATGAAGCGAAATGTGTCAGTGCGGGTCGAAGCCCATTGCGCCATGATTTCGGGGCGTTCTGAAGGATGCAACACTTTGTTTCTGATAATTCATCGTGATGCACTTGAAGAAACCACACTAGTCCATACATGTATTTGTAACACCAATGGCAGTGCTCACTATATATTTAACATGGTATGCACCTCCTTGAGGTGAGTTGAACCATTCAAGTGCACCATGCAAAACTGAAAAAACTCTCAAAATTCAAACTAAATTGTAATTTTGAGTGGACAAAAATGAAAAGAGGAAGGTAATAAGTAATTTTCCTCGTCTCTTATGTCCTAAGGAGGCATGGTTTCATTGTTGAGATGAAATGAAAATTTGTGGTAATTTCCAAAATTTTGGAATGTGTGGAATCCACCAATAGAGATGTTCAGGTCATTGTAGAGCMCCAGAAACATGGATTCATAAGCATCGATGCTTGATTGAGAGTTTGGAAGCACAATATACACTATAACAATGAAAATCGGTTTGGTAATTTTTTTAAAATTTAACCTACTTCATTGCGCTTTAGGACATTTGGGTGCATTGGGGAATAATATACAACGACACTAGTATGATTTATTTGGTGCATATAATTTTATTATAAAGTATGGTGGTGCATTTAAACATTGAATCTTCAAGGCATTATGTTTCAATTATGCTCCATAGTGATTTCTTAAACTTGGTGCACCACTAGGTTAAATTTTATAAATCGTTGAGATAGTGGTGCAATTAATGAACTGTAACACACCGATGCAATTATAATCCTATTTTGTGCTAGTGTTGGTGAATTCCAAAGGATGCACCGATTTTTTATTTTTGCAATTTATCATGGTGCACTAGCCTGAATGACGCCATTGTGGACATATATAGATGCACCGGTGGAGGTTCTTACTATGGCTTTATGTTTCGGGTATGCCCCCGGGAGATTGATTAAACTTTGTGCACCACTAGGTTAAATATTATATATCATTGAAATAGTGGTGTTGTAAATGAAGTGTAATGCACCAATGCGGGTATAAGACAAATTTGTGTCGGTTTCATGGCGTTCTGAAGAATGCGTCGCTTTCTTTTTCGATAACTTTTTCTGACGCACTATCTTGAATGAAACAGGTGTAGCCATATATCGATGCATTATTGGTGGTGCTCATCATATATTTAACACAGTACGTACCTCTTTAGGGAAAGCCAAGTTGTTAAGGTGCACCGCACAAAATTTTAAAAAAAATGAAAAAAAATCTCAATTTCAAGATAAATTGTAATTTTGATTGGATGAAAATGAAAATAGGAAGATAATAAATAATTTACCTGTTATTTTATATCCCAAGGAGGCACGGTTGCACCATTGACATGAAATGAAAATTTCTGGTAATATCCAAAATTTGGAAATGTGTGGAATCTAGCAATGGAGTTATCCAAGTCATTGTAGAGCACTGGAAATGGCACATCTTAGGAAAAAAGTCGAGAATCAGTGCTTGATTAAGATTTTGAATGAACGAGATGCACCGTAAGAATGGAAATCAGTTTAGTGTTTTTTTTTCCTACCCTACCTCAATGTGCCTTTAGCTAGGTAGGTGCACCAGTGGGTGATGTTCAACGACATGGGTGCAATTGTTTAGGTGTATGTAATTTTATTATAAATTAGGCAGTGCTACAGGAAAATGAACCCACCAGGGAATCATTTTTCATGAAAATGTTTAATCGTCGATCGATATGTTAAAGATGCACTGATTAAAACAAACCTCTGCAAAAACCTCTCGTGACGCATCTTCGTTGTGAACAATGACAAGGTGTTTGAACATTTAATCATTGATGTAGTAGTTTTTAGATGTACATAGATGCATATGTTCCATAAAGGCGCATCAAAAAAAATCTCCACAAAAAGATTTGGTCACCTGCCTCTACTAAGAACCTCCACTATTTACAACTAAGAGAAGAACTTTTATGAAAGGTTTTGGAAAACCCTCCACAAGAAGTTTCTACTTTGTAATGTTACTTGGTCCACCTAAAAATTTCTACCCAATAAACCTAAACCTAAGTGTTACAAAAGTTCAAGTATATGGTGCAATTGCATGAAGCTAAGGTGAAAAATATGTTGAATATTAAAAATGGACACCTCCAAAAGTTTCTTACTAAATAAGTGAGGAAACAAACTATTCTTAAATGTACTTTTCCTAAGATTGGTAAATATATTAAAATAGTTAAGATGGAATTTCCAATTTCAGAGGCCCCTCATAGGAAAGAAA
>JASDQU011176970.1:5911-30960 GCA_032191745.1 Picea mariana
AGTATTATATGAAAATATTTCATAACTCATACTGTTACCCATCAAACAAACTTGGGTCCATTACCCAAACATGGTGTCTCCAACTTCTCATGGCCATAACTCTCTAACCGTGAGGAATTATGTGACGTTCCACATACCACCAGAAATGACATGACAAGAATTATCCATATAGGATATTTTCCCTGACAAATTCATTGTCCTTCATCTCATTATTCCACAATTAAGCATGGGTTCTCTTACTCCACAAAGCGTCTTTCCGTGAGGGCTTTCACCATAAGGGGACCACTTTGGGGTTCATACATATTTACTTCTTATCAACCATGAAAAAACAATAATGAGTCATATTTACATAAAAAAATATTGGGTCCATTACCTAAACCTTTGTGCTACAGGGCTTTCTTCAAGGGTTGAGATAAATGACAACCAACCTTAATCAACACATTCATCGGTCTAGGGACTTGTTCAACCGTGCTGGTATCTGGAAGGTCGCTTTCCACTTTTTCATTACTTTGGACTCGTGACCTTATCCACCTACATTGAAGTTTTGGAGAATTTTTTTGTTTGAGATGTTTCTCTTAGGAATTTTTAGTGGAGTCTTGTTTTGCATAGTTGGCCTTAGGTTGTGCTTGTATCATCACTTTTGGATAATTGATTCAAGGTGGTCAGTCAATTGCTCCATTGGTAGGGAAGGACCCCTAATATTTATCTTGAAATCATGGAGCCACCTCCTATAAGGCTTCGATTTTTATACCACTAGTTTTCCAGATTGAGTGTGTGATACTTTTTTATACGAGAACAATCTTGTGAGGGATGAACCTATGCATAAGAATTTCATGGCCAAATTTCTTGAGGATACCAACCACGAAACCCCTACCCAAGAATATTCTTGTGCTTTTCCATTCTTTGGAAATGTTGGTGCCCCCTTGATGACCACTTTGAACATTCCTGGGTTGAATTTTGGGCTACCAGTTTGGTTGTGGAACACTTTGAATGTCCTGAATTCTCTTGATGCTTCTCAAACAATCACTTTATGTCATGGGCATCATATGGATGTTTATCCTTTACCTTCTACATCCATGAAGTCTACTCCTTCTCCTTCTCCCTATTCTAGCGAAAGTCTAGCTACTATTAACTAGAAGTCTAAAATGAATAAGAAGAGCAAGAGTAAGAAAATGAAGTCACCAACCTATGCGAGTCATGTTGGAGACTTGCGCCCAACCTTTGCAAGTCATGCTGGGGGAAATTAACCAGTCGTTGAAATTCATGCTGGGAGAGAAATTCCAATCATTGATAGTCATATTGGCATTAATCCACTAACCTCTACTAGTCATGTTGGATACCTACCATCGGCCTCTGCAAGTCATGTTGGAAGTACAAATCTAGTCACTGCAAGTCATATTGGCCCAAATTCACCAGCCTTTGTGAGTCATGTTGGATACCTATGCCCAACCTCTACAAGTCATGTTGGGGGCAAGAAACTAGCCACTACAAGCCATGTTGGGAGAGAAAGTCTAGTAACTGCTAGTCATACTGGCATTAGTCCACCAACCTTTGCTAGTCATGTTGGATATCAGTCACCAACCTCTATGAGTCATGTTGGGGGAACAAGTCCAGTCAATGCAATTGATACTAGCATTGAGTCTACAACCTCTATGAGTTATGTTAAGGACAAGAAACCAGTCTCTATGATTCATTTCGGGAGCATGACACCAACCTATGTAAGTCATGTTGGAGATCAACACCTAGCCACTACTAGTCATGCTAGGGGAAACCCACCAACCACTGCAAGTCATGTTGGGGACATTGATACATTTGAGAATCCTAGACAAATAGGACGTAAGCCAAAGTTTCCTTGTAATATTTGCAAGGGAGATCACCTTACTCATTTGTGCCCTGCTATTTTCATGGTATGAAGAGCATGGTCTTTGTCTGAAGGCCCTTCTAGTTATGATTCATCTTTGGTTTCCCAACAATCTATTCAATCGTTGGTTAATGAATTGGTCGTGATAATGCAATCTTCAGTCAATACCACTATCATTTGGGGGGTGAGGTGTCTCTTGACCATGTTGTATCACATCATATTCAACCATTGGTTGAGGAAGTGGTTGTGCCGATGAAATCTTCAGACGATCCCACTCTTCTCTTGGAGAGTGATGAGTCTACCAAAGTGGTCTCATTGATGCATTTTTTGGCTGATCCCACTCATATTTCGGTGAGTGATGTGTCTTTTGAATATGTATTTAGCATTTCCATTTTAGTACCTTCTCAACAAGGGGGAAATCCACTCCCTTTGATTCCAGTCCCTTCAAGTCATGTGGTGGTTTCCTTTGATTGGAACTGTTATCGCATAGGTTGTAGGTTGGACAAAGTCCGAACCAACCACAAAAATGACTACAACTTAGAAAGAACCTACCCATTTCCACCTTGGGAAGGTATTCCCGTCACTTTAGAGGTAAGGTAGTCACCTCAAGGGAGGAATATCAATGACCCTAGGGGGGATTGAGAAGGAAAATAAGATGTGTAAATAGATTCCCCTAAAGGTCAAGTTTTTATATGGAAAAGGGAACTTGGAAATGAGTCTTTAGGGTTTCTTAAGTTTTCCAATGCTTTGAGTGACCTAGCAAGAGAGAATACTTGCCCAAGAAACAAGGAAAACCAAGTATACGATGCCATATGTTAGGTGAAAAATCAAGTTAAGCTTGTTGTCCCTAATTTCAGAAAAAATCAATGATATATATCAGCATGTAAAAGATAATAAAAGATGAAAAATAAGCGCTAAAAGCCTAGTTGAATAAGCAAGAGACAAGCAAGTAAAGACTAGTTCAACTCAAGAATGAAAGAGAAAGACTTTAGCATAAAATAAAGGTTGCAACAAAACATTTACTACAACAATATTTATCAACCTTATGGATGTATTAAACCAATCCTTATAATAGAAAATTTAACCAACAAAAATAACACTAAGTTAGCCCAAAAAGTGCTCTAGGGTTAGTAGTTTGTTAGGAAGAAGTTATAGTTGATTTCTAGGGTTAGTTTAGGAGTTATATAGGTTTAGAGAGTTATATCTCTGCACCCCTAATGGTTTTAGGTTATTTTTGTTACAACAACAAGTTTTAGTGCGTGAAAGGGTATGCCTTAATGATGCAAGATAGCCTAAGGATCAAGGAACAATATCCAAGTAGAACTTCAAGACTTCAACTTTTCACGTTTACTAATGCAATATTTTATTTCTCCACTGCAACGACTAGTGCCTTTGATTAATGGGTTAATGGGGTAAAAAAGTAAAGAGCTAGAGCTACTACCTCCTTGGTGGTATAAATCCTCTTATTCCTCAATGCTTTAAACTAAGGGGTGTATGTCCTTATACTTCCTTAGCAAACCCTTGTAAACAATAATTTTATGCTTAGATTTATGGTGTAGATAAAGTAGGGGTGTATGCACTTATACTCCCTACCTAGCCTTATACACATTCAACCTTGAGCTTGAATTACAAATGATAGAAACAAGTAAAATTCCTTACCAATCCAAATAGCAACAAGATAAACCATAACATGCTAAGATAAACCACCACAATAGCTAGAAAACACCTCCAAGACCTACTGCATCATCATCATGTAATCCATAACCAAATACATCACCATACCATAGCACAAGAGAATAAAAAACTTGAAGGTAGTGAAAATTCCAATCCTTAGCTCTTCACAATGGGACAATTATGATTCAAAATGAGATTTCATGATCTCTATATATACAAAATGTGTATCACATAGTTTTCCCACTTAGCAAGGGTAAAACATAAGATAAGGGGTCAACAAACCTTATCTTACCCCTTGCATCAAAATAATATTAAACAATTCATCTTAAAATTGAGTTTTACACAAAAGAAACCCTAGAATAAGGTGACATCACCCCTTTAGAGGATGTTTCGACACTTTGAAGAAGTCGTTGGGGTAGTAGATGCATGGCTAGGCCTCCAAAGGCCACTTTTCACTCATCCAAGTCATCTCTTGATGGAATTCAAGTCTCCTTCCTTCAAAACGTGCCACATGTCATTGAATAAGCACCAAACCCTAGCCCTTGAGATGATGTCAAGCCTCCATAAGTGACATTTTTCCTCTTCTAGGAAAAATGTTTGGCATGTGAGGGCTAGATCATGTCTTCCACGTTTTCTTCTAGGGCTCCAAAGGAAAGTTATCATGATTCGACATGTGGGCCCTAGGAATTCATCTGGTGGGATTCTTTCCCCATGGAAGCCCAAGATAGGATTGTTCTTCCAAAACTGGTCACCAAGCARGGTTGTGMAAAACAAAAGGGTACTCCCTCCAAAGATATCAAGTCAAATATATCATGACAAGTATAAACCACGTCTAATAAGAAAGGTACGTAAACATGTGCATCAAAAATACCTTATCAAAATTAAACAAATGATCAAAACCCTATACAATTGACCAAGTTTAAGTATGGGAGGGGTGTCATTGGAGTCCTATTGGGTAAACCAAAAACCTCAAGTAGGGGATGATCCCAAGGATGGCCTTTCAAGTTCATGAAATGGATGATGAGGTGGAAGGGGCTTAGACTTCATAGGTCATTGACTTTTATGAAATAAAAGGGATTGCATTATCTTATTCATGGGTGCCTTTGTAGAGGGTGTGTAGCACCTTCGTTTGTGATGCAATTTTTCCAACCCCATGTTCTTTCCATTCATTCTTTCTTTCATGTTTTAAGGAATGAGTTGAAAGCCAATGTCCTAGCATGGTGTCCATATAATGACAGTGTCACTCACAAATACCTTGCAGAAATGAGAATATTGGCTTGTGATGAGACCCCCTTTCTCTCAGTTGTGTAACTCAGAGCCACTATCCTATCTTGGTGACTAGATTATGGTAATGTCGTACCGTTAAATTTCCATGATCATGATAGGTCGGCTTGTGATAAGACCTCCTATCATCCAACTAACCCCTTAAGCGTTCATTATCATTTACTCTTGTAGGTCCCCCCTTTCTTATAGAGAAGTGCTTCATTTCTTTCTCGGGGATCCCTTGGTGAAGCATATGGAAGGTTAATATCTAGGATTTTATCTTTTTATCCAACAACAATCCCTCTAGGCCTTCAACCCCTTCTTCCCATGAAATGAGGTACATGCCCTTCTTGGGTCACTAAATTCAAAGGGCCTAGAAGAGGGAAATATGATGTGAATGTAATGAGCAGAGAGTGGTATGTATGGTCGAGAATGGTACGATAGCCCGTCAAGGGACCCCCAGTTACAAACCTTTCCAAAAGGTTGGCCACTTACTAGGAAATATATGAGACTCACCAAGGTGAAACAAGGTCAAAAGAATAATGTCCAATAAGGCGTTCTATAATCAAAAGTAGCTTAAATACAACACTCTTAAATGCCTTAAATATTAGGGTGATCACCTGTCACAATACCTGACTTGTACAACATGGATAAATACCCATCTGCCTTTCTTAAGCTAGTTGGTGTGGTTGATGCACTGGAAATGGATCAAATTTGGTGACTGAGTGGGATTATATATGTGCAATTGGAAACTATTGGTCATGTAGTCTCTCAACACTCCATATCTGCAACTTGAGGGCCTCAAGACATGATCTCCTTAGTTATCCAACAAAATGGGGATAACATCTAGCTCTTACTTGGGGACATGTGATCACCGTAGAGTGCATGAGAACCACAACATCTCTTGGTATAACTGTGCCTACACTGAAACAAAAACCATTAAATATAGGGTGGTTCTATCACCCTTCGTCCATATACATTAAAATCCAAACGAAAACTAATCTAGAAAAGAAAATTTTAGCATTTTTTCAAAAAATTCTAAACTAAGCATGAAATCAATATGCAAGTAGAGAAAAATGAAATATGAATGCATCTAAAATAATATGAGAAATCAAGGCGCAAATGAAAGGAAATCAAGATGACCTACCTACTTACTTGGGGCCTGGGCCTTAAATAAATCAAGTGTCGCCCTGGTAATAATGTTTTAGGAGATATCCATTCACCGCAGGTAGTGACATCCTCATCCCTTATGTTGTGGATAAGTAAAAATATTATGGCTCAGATATTTCCTCTATATTATAGGGCCTTAACCAAATACTGTCTAACTTTTGGTGCATTCCCAAGTTTTCTCTCCTCTTGTTCCACATTAAGACTCGGTCCCCTTCCTTGAAATATCTTTTCCTTTCCTTTCGATCAAATGTTCCTTTCACCCTTTCTTGATTCTTTTCCATTTGATCAAAGGTTGTTCTTCGAGCTTCATCCAATTCCACGAGTTGATCAATTCTCCCCTACGATGCTTCTTCATCTATACCAAATTCTTGGGCTATTTGCAATGTTGGAATCTGGAGATTTATAGGCAAGTGATCTTCTAACGCGTACACCAACTCAGAAGGGGTATTTTCGATGGAGGTATTGGTAGTTGTGAGGTATTCCCATAAGGCATACTTAATTTTGTTGTCCCAACTCTTCTTTTTTTCCCCAACAATCTTCTTCACAATGTTCATAATGTTTTTGTTGATGGATTCTACCAACCCATTTCCTTGAGGGTAATAATTTGAGTGCGATAAAATAATCCAATACTTGAATAAAAATTCATTTAGCATAATTGAGCTAAAGGATTTGGTGTTATCGGTGGTTATCTTAGTAGGGACATGGAATCTAGTAATAATATTTTCCTTAAGGAACTTCATCACAACTTCTTTTGTTTCTTTCTTTATTGGGACAACTTCCACCCATCTGGTAAAGTAATCAGTGGCGGTCAAAATCCATCGATACCCATTACTAGAGTTTTCCTTGAACTCACCAATGAAATCCAATCCCCATTGTTGAAAGGGTTCTTCTACGATGATTGGATTAAGGGGAAGGGCAGGAAGGCATTGATTGCCAGTAAAAAATTGGCATGATTGACAAGATCTAACATATCAATGTATGTCGGAGAAAATAGTATGCCAATAGTATCCTTCCCTCAAAATATTATGGGCAGTGGAGAATTATTCAAAATGGCCACCACAATTCCCTAAATGAAGGTTGATCATTGACTTGTCATCTTCTTCTTTATTAACACATATGAGGATTACCACATCTAGATTCCTCCACCCAAGACCATTCTTTGTTAGGAAATACTTCAGATCTTTGAGTCTCAGGGATCTTATTTTAAGTTCTACCAAATGATCAGGGAAAGTGAGGCTTTCCAAGTAATAAATGACATCTGAATACCATTCATTGTTCTCAATCTCACTTGTGATAATGTTGACTTGTTCGTTCTCTCCTACCTCAATGGCCTCTTGATTGCTTTTTGTCATCATTTTTTCCATTCCTTTACCTTTAATTATATTGGTTGGTTTGATCTCCAAATCGTATTCATGTATCTATGAAATCCACTTTCCTCTTGATCCAAGGATATATTGTTGTGATAAAACATCCTTTATAGAAGGGTAGGGGACGGAGGCTTTGATCTTGTTTTATCCTATATAAGTTCGAAAGTGTTTGACAGACTTGACCAAAGCGTAAGCTTGTTTTTCCGTAATGGTGTAATTCAATTCTGAGTCTCTAATATTTTTTCTCATGAAATAAATCTATTTGTCATCCCCTTGATCATTCTTATGTAACAAAACCCCTGCAATGGTGTCCTTTGAAGCAAAAGAAAATATAATGAAGTCTTTGGGAAAATTTGGGCTAACTAGGACTAATGCAACAATTATTGCCTCCTTGATACACTGGAAGGACAACTTAACTTCATTTTCCCATTAGAAATGGACATCTTTCTTTAGCAATTTGTTAAGGGGTTTAACAATCTCGACAAAGTTTGGAATGAATCTCCTTATGAAGTTAATCTGACCAAATTAAGATTGTACGGATTTCTTGTCTTTAGGGAGAGGGATATTTTAGATGGCTTCAACCCTAGTAGGGTCTATTGTGATTCCATCTTTAGAAATGATATGACCTAGCAACTTACCCTTTTCAACACCAAAAATTGATTTCTTAGGGTTAAGAGAAATGAAATACTCCCTAAATCTATGGAAAATAGTTCCGAAGTGTTGGATATGTTGTTACCTCTTTTTGGAGATGGAGGTTAGATCATCCTGATATATCTCTATAAGTTTTCCAATCAGATCCCTAAAAGGATAGTCCATGGCACATTGAAAATTAGCCCCTACGTTGGTCAGTCCAAAATGCATTCTTAAATACTTATAGGTTCCCCAAGGGGTGGTGAAAGAAATTTTTAGTTGATCATCCTCCTTTAGCAATACTTGATTATATCCTGAGAATCCATCAAGAATGTACATCATTTCGGAACCACTGACCCTTTGCAAAAGATACTCCATGTTTGGTAGAGGATAATTGTCCTTAAGCGAAGATAAATTTATGAAGTCTACACATATCCTGATTTCTCCAGTCTTCTTCCTTACAATGACTAGATTAGACACCCATGATGAATATTTGATAAGCTCAATTATTCATGCCTCAACCATATTTTGTAACTCCTTTTCCAGCTGTGAGGAAACCTTTGGGTTCATCTGCATGAGTTTTTGTTTGAAGGGATTTGTTCCATTTATGAGGGGGATAGCGTGTTGTATGATGTCTTCACGGTAAGCCTTCATATATTTGTTAGACCAAGCAAATACATATTTAAACTCTCTTATAAGGGAAATCAACCTTTCCCTTTCATCAACCATTGTTCCTTTCCAAAACTTGATCATCTTGGGGGATTCCTCGGTTCCAATGTTGAATTCAATGATATCATCATTTATTTTGATTGAGGGCTACCCCTTATACATGTCATTCCGATAAAAAAATGTATTCTAAGGGGAAAATACCTTTGGGTAAGGGTCTATCAGCTATATCGATGATCTCAATATTGTCCTTTTCAACTAATAGATTTATTTGGGCCTCTAAGAATTCACCCTCATTTTGGAGAAAGTGTAGAAGTTGACTTTCATTATCAAAAAATTGCCAATGTTCTAAGTTTTCGGGTAATGAGGGTCTGTAATTTACTTCCACCTTATAGAGATTGATTTCCTTGAAAAGTTGCAAGGTGGAAGCGGATACAACAAGGTTTTCTGCCAAATGATTATCTTCCCTAGAGATAACTTCAATGGAAAAATTGTTAAACTTCTTTATGGCATCCCACACAACATCCCTGTACTATTTTAACCTTGGGTTTTTAACCGCAAAATTCTTGTTGACTTGTGAAACTATTAGATCAGAGTCCCATTTTACATTTAGGGTCTTTATGTTCATATCAATGGCCAGGTTAATTCCTAGGATAAGTACTTTGTACTTAGAAATATTGTTTGTGCAATTGAACTCAAGTCTGTATGAAAAAGGGTAGTCTTGTTATCTGGTGATATTAATACTATCCTTTCACCCGATCTCGTGCGTGATTGCACACCATCGAAATCTAAGCCCCAAGATCCTTCCCTCTTTTCCTCATCAAGAAAAAGGGAGTTTTCCAAATTGAAGGTGTTGTAAATTCCTTCTTCTAGAACTTGATGGGTTATATTGATGTGATCCACACGAACTTCACTTTTGGTCCTATTTGGGGAAAAATATTTCTCCTCAACTTTGATGACATCAACTTCTTTTTCTTTTTGAGGTTTTGTCAAGATTTGTTGAACATGTAAAAACTCTTCTTCAACTTGTTTTGCAACTTGTCTCCTTTCAACCTCCAAAATATCACTTTTTGTGAATGGTTTACTTCTTGGTGTTACCTCCTTTTCTTTTCTTAATAGGTTTATCATGGGATGAGATTCCCTTTTAGTTGCCTTCTCATGTTCCCATTTTTCATGTAAGTTATTACATAGAGGGGAAAATTTGGTGAGACAAAGTCATCAATCTGATTGATCTAAAAGGTCTCTTCAAGACATTCATCCTCTTATATGATAGAGGATGTTGTGTTTTCTTCTATATCACATGCTCTTTCTTGAGCTTCGAACAAAGTTGTAGGGTGTTTCCCAATTACAACCCCATATGGGTCCTTCATGGTTGATATGTAAGACTTGAGGATGGTATCCTGAGAAGGTTTTAAGTATTGAGGGAAAATCATTACGAGGGTATTGAATCTATCATTGAAACCCCTTATACATTCCCCTGAATTTCTCTTGTAGTCATAGAGTTGATCATAAATGGATTAATGGTCTTTGTTATTTTCAATATTTTGGTAAAACATTCTTGAAATATGACCCAAATAGTGATTGTTCCTCAAAGAGTACTATCATACCACTCCTTAGAGAAGAGTCTCATTAGAAGATATTCATGTTGGTCATTAGGTTCCAGAGTGCAGAGGAAGAAATCTGATTGATATTCGGTCACAATAATATCTTCTCTTGAAAAGATGGGGAGCTAGTATTTGAAATCCTTTGGAAGTTCATGAGGATATCCAAGGAAATTTATCATTTCCAAAGGTTTGAATGCATCTTTTGCCCATGTTTTCCATGTTACACTTGGCGAGGTAAGCATGGGGGAGAGTGGAGGCATAGAGGTAGTAGGTGAGGATGGAGGGCTAGGAGAATTAGATGTACAATCATGAGAAGTAGGAGATAATGGAGGACTAGAAATTTTGGGTGAGGGTTCACGACGTTTGGAAGGTTTTTTGGGTGTTGGTTAATGCATATTTCAGGTACATCCCATGGTGGAGTCTCCAAATGAGCTTTAGGATAAGATTATCAAGAAAGGTGGAAAGGGAAATTCCCTCAGGTGGAGTCACTAAGAAAGCTAGGGTAAAGGCTTTGGGATAGCTTGTCAAAGTGTCATTAGGGTTCAGAAGAGGATTCAAAATCCTCCCTGACAACAACACCAAAATTTTATCGCACAGGTTATAGGTTGGAAAAATTCAAACCCAACCACAAAAATGGTGACAACTTAGAGAGAACCTACCCACTATCACCTTAGGTAGGTGTTCCCATCACTTTAGAGGTGAGGTAGTCACCTCAAGGGGGGAATCTCAATGACCCTATGGGGGATTGAGATGAAGAATAATATGTATGGATGGATTCTCATAAATTTCAAGTTTCTATATGGAGAAGGGAACTTAGAAATGAGTCTTGAGGGTTTCTTAAGGTTTCCCATGCTTTGAGTGACCTTCCAAGAGAGAATACCTTCCCGTGATACAAGGAGAACCAAGTATACGACGCCATATGTTAGGTGGACAAGCAAGTTAAGATTGATGTACCTAAATGTAGAAAAAATCAATTATATATATCATCATGTAAAAGATAATAAGAGATGCAAAACAAGTGGTAAATTCTAGTTGAATAAGCAAGAGACATGCTAGTAAAGACTAGTTCAACTCAAGAATGAAAGAGCAAGACTTTAGCATAAAAGTAAGACTGCAACAAAATTTTTATTGCAGTGATATTTATAAGCCTTATGGTTGTATAAAAACAATCCTTATAACAAAAAATTTAACCAACAAAAATAACACTAAGTTAGCCCAAAAAGTGCATTAGGGTTAGTAGTTTGTTAGGGAGAAGTTATATTTGATTTCTAGGGTTATTTTAGGAGTTATCTAGGTTTAAAGGGTTATATCTCTGCATCCCTAATGGCTGTAGATTATTTTTGTTACAACAACAATTTTTAGTGGGTGAAGGGGGTCGCCTCAATGAGGCAAGATAACCTAAGGATCAAGGAACAATATCCAAGTGAGAGAACTTCAAGACTTCAACATTTCACATTTACCAATGCAATGTTTTATTTCTCCAATGCAACAACTAGTGCCTTTTATTAATGGGTTAATGGAGTCAAAAATTAAATCATCATACCCTCCTTGGGGGTATAAATCCTCTCATTCCCCAAGTCAGGTAACTTACCTAGGGTTTAAACTATTCCCCAAGTATGTCCTTATAATTCCTTAGAAAACCATTGCAAACAATAATTATATGATTAAATTTATGGTGGAGCTAAAGTAGGGGTGCATGCACGCATACTCCCTACCTAGCCTTAGCAACATTGAACCTTGATCTTGAATTAAAAATGATAACAATAAGTAAAATTCCTTACCAATCCAAATAGCAACAAGATAAACCATAACATGCCAAGATAAACCGCCACAATAGCTAGAAAACACCTCCAGAAGCTAGCACATCATTATCATGTAGTCCATAACCAAATATATCACCATACCATAGCACAAGAGAACAAAAAACTTGAAGGTAGCGAAAAATTCAGTCCTTATCTCTTCACAATGGGAGAGTTATGATTCAAAATGAGATTTCATGATATCTATTTATACAAAATGTCTATCACATAGTTTGTCCACTTAGAAAGGATAAAACTCAATATAAGGGGTCAACAACCCTTATCTTACACCTTGCATCAAAATAATATTAAACAATGTATCTTAAAATTCACTTTTACACAAAAGAAACCCTAGAACAAGGTGACATCACCCCTTTAGAGAACGTTTTATCACTTTAAATAATTTGTTGGGTAGTAGATGCATGGCTAGGCCTCCAAAGGCCACTTGTCACTCATCCAAGTCCTCTCTTGATGGACTTCAAGTCTTCTTCCTTCAAAACGTGCCACATGTCGTCGAACAACACCTTCACAAACAAACCCTAACCCTATAGGTGACGTCAAGCCTCCATAAGTGAGTTTTTTCCTCTCCCAAGAAAAATGTTTACCATGCGAGGGCTAGGTCATGTCTTCCACGTTGTCTTCTAGGACTCCAAAGTAAATACATCATGTTTCGACATGTGGGCCCTATCATCCATCCGATGGAATTATTTCCCCATGGAAGCCCAAGATAGGCCTGTTCTTCCAAAATTGGCCACCAAGCAAGGTCCTGCAAAACAAAAGGGTACACCCTCCAAAGATATCAAGTCAAATATATCATGAAAAGTGTAAACCACCTCTAATAAGAAAGGCACCTAAACATGTGCATCAAAACTACCTCATCAATATTAAACAAATGCTCAAAACCCTATACAATTGACCAGGTTTAAGTATGGGAGGGGTGTCATAAAATTCCTATTGGGTAAACCAAAACCATCAACTAGGGGATGCTCCCAAGGATGGTCTTTCAAGGTAATGAAATGGATGATGAGGTGGAAGGGTTTTAGACTTCATAGGTCATTGATTTTCATGACATACAAGGGCTCATATTATCTCATTCATGGGTTTCTTTGTAGAGGGTGTGTGGCACCTTCATTTGCGATGCAATTTTTCCAAGCCCATTTTCTTGCCATTCTTTATTTATTTCATGTTTTAAGGAACAAGTTGAAGGAAATTGTCCTGGTGTGGTGTCCAAATAATGACAGTGTCACTCACAAATACCTTACGAAAATGAGAATGTTTGCTCATGATGCGATCCTCTTTCTCTCAGTTTTGTAACTGAGAGCCACTACCTTGGCTTGGGGACTAGATGATGGTAATGTTATATCGCTAAGTACCCATGATCACGATAGGTCGGCTCATGATGAGACCTCCTATACTCCAACTAACCCCTTAAGAATTCATTATCATTTATTCTTGTAGGTTCCGATTTTCTTATAAAGAAGTGTTTCATTGCTTTCTCGGGGATCCCTGGGTGAAGCATCTGGAAGGTTAATATCTAGGCTTTTATATTTTTATCCAACAACAATATCTCTAGGCCTTCAACCCCTTATTCTGATGAAATGAGGTACATGCCCTTCTTGGGTCAAGTCTAAAGTTAAAGGGCCTAGAAGTGGGAAATATTATGGGAATGTAATGAGCAAAAAGTGGTATGTATGGTCAGGAATGGTACGATAACCCCTCAAGGGACCCCCAATTGCAAACCTTTCCAAACGGTTGGCCACTTACTAGGAAATATATGGCACTCACCAAGGTGAAACAAGGTCAAAAGCATAATGTCCAAATATGTGTTCTATAATCAAAATTAGATTAAATACAACATGCATAAATTCCTTAAATATTAGAGTGATTACCTGCCACTATACCTAACTTGTACCACATGGAGCAAGACCCATCAGCCTTCCAAAAGCTAGCTGGTGTGGTGGATGCACTGATAATGGATCAAATTTTGTGACACAATGATATTTTGTATGTGCAAGTGGACAATGTTGGTCATGTTCTCTCTCGACACTCCATATCTTCAACCTGAGGGCCTCGAGACATGCTCTCCTTAGTTATCCCACAAAATGGGGAGCATAGGAATGATCTTGTTGAGTCTCGACTTCCTTCTTATGCACCTTTCCAGATAAGGGTTAAAGTTAATTCAATGAGTGTTTACCTATGTATTGTAGATGAAGGATCCTCTACAAGTATTTTACACTCCTCAGCTTGGAAGTATTTGGGTTCTCCCAAGCTTGTGTCAGTTACCAGTGAGTTGTTATCTTTCAACATAAGACCTAGTGAATGTTTGGGGATTCTCCCTTAGTTGCTTACAATGTTAGGTGGGAAGACTATCCTATCCAATCTATTAGTGGTTTCATACCCTTTATACTTTAATATGCTTCTTGGGCATGATTATGTTTATGTTAAGAATGTTGTGGTGTCTATGTTTTTTCGTCTGATACATTTCCCTTACAACAAAATCAGTATCAAGGTTGATCAAATTTCATATGGCAATCACCATACTAGTTCATATTTAGCTCATATTTCCCCTTTGTATGTTCCTAGTTTTCGAGTAGACTCTACCTTGCCATGGGTGAATTATGCGGAACTATATCCTCAGAGATCAATTTCTTTTGAGAAAGGATCTTTACAGTCACGTTCTCCTTCTCGAGACCAGGTCTCGAAAATTGATCACATGTTGTATCCAATAGGGGCATGTAAGCCTTTGTTTTCCCCTATTGATATGAGGGACTGTGTTTTTCCTCTTGAGTATGATATTATTGTTCATGATACCTTGAGCCCTAGTATTTATGTGTCGTTGAGTCCTAATTTATTGGATGTTGAATTTTCTTTAGATAAGGCTATCCTCGAAGCTATGATTATGGATTTTAGACCTCTTCCTGAATTGGAAACTTTACAGGTTGGTTACCAAATAAACCCTTGGCCTAAGCCTAGCAATGGGATCTACATGGAGAAATAATTTGCATAATTCATAAGGTTGTGCATTTCTCTGTACATATTGTATTTTTAGGGTTTCTTGTTTTCAAGTTCCGTATCCCATAGAACTTTTTTTTATGAAAGGTTTATATATTGGATTGATTAACTTCAGGGTCAGTGTTTTTGGTCTTATATAGAGGACTTTGAAGAGATTTGTTTTGGTACCTTTTCTTCCATGTCGATCCATTCTAACAGGTAATGATCTCAAAAGTAGTGTATAGGTTAGACTTTCCCCTTCATGCATTTTTGCATTCTTTGTTTCTTGTTTCATTTTTCCTTAGGATCAACCCCATTGATTTGTGACATAGAACCTTCTTTGTTGTTTAGAAATTTTGTCATTCATGTGGTAGAGCCTACCATTCATGGATGCCCTAGTTAGAACCTTGTTCACAGTTTGGTGCCCATGCTAAAACACTTTCATAGTCTTGAGATCCGTGTTTAGTCTCGTCGTGACTTTGCATTGAATCTTCATATCTTCTTCTCAATATTTTTCTGGCCAATACCTCATGGGACTCTCTCATTTATGTGTTGAGTTGTACTTGCATTGCATATTAACTGCTCACACTTCTAGGACTAATGTTGGATTCAACCTTTTTTTGTTGAACCATTTTCTTATGTGTTCCTATCATATGCTAGACTTGCAATAATATGCCTTTGTGACTCAATACCTTTTATCCCTAGAGGAAAATTCCCCTGAGTGTTCTTATCTTGCACATGCTTCCTTGCATTGAGCATAGGTATGTTCATTGAGCTCTATAACTAGTTTTGTTTCCTGTGACACTCGTTTCCTCCACTATATCATAGAATTATTTTATTCATTTTCAGGATTTATAATATGAAAAAGAAAAAAAAAAAGAAAAAAACAAAAAAAGAGAGGGGGGAAAGCATCTGTCTCTTTTTTTGGTAGCAATCTTTTTGCCCTTGAAAAAAGAACAATATTTGATTCAGTGTCTCAATATTTTTGGGTTTAGTATGGCCATAGTACACTATTCCCATTACATAGAGTTGGTACTCCTTTGATTGGTTACTCTTCCAATTACTATGGAGAGTTTGTCGATCCCTCCTACATAAAAAACTTATGTCAATTCCTAAATTCCATGCTACCTTAGTCACATAATGTGTCGTGCTTTTGTTCAAGGGAAGTATCAACCTAAGTCAACCATTCTATGGAAATCCTTGACTTTTTGAGTTGGCCTTCATGTGTCATTCAAGTACTTCTAAGTTTCACAAGTATTTTTGTATCTCACTCGTGCTAGTATAGAAGGTCCTCATTGAGTTTTTGTTGGAGGGTTTACTCTTATTGACTACGACTCATTTCTCTAAGAGTATGACCTAGATTTTCACCTTGGTCCTATTTACATCATTGATAAGTGACCTTGTGCTCAGTGTATGACAAACCATCATCGGTCGCTCATTAAGCGGTTTCCCTTGTGTTTGACGTCAACAATAATCATCACACATATGGATTCGTGCGGTACCTCGGTTTCCATATGACACCATTGGTGGATTCCTCATGTTTGTTAGTAGTCTTCATAATTGGATATTATTCAGAGAATCTTTGCCATGTACTATTCCATATAGTGCATGTCTGAGTCGTACCTCGGTGTGGTCCTTACCATATTTTCATCTGGGTCCTTCCAAATTTTTGGCCTTCTACTACTCATGCTAGATGATGGAGGATGCCTTAATGCCTCCATTCCAGTGGATCTCTTCCTATCGACTTCAACACATATTTCTCTAGGATAGGGATCTAGAGTCCTTTTTAGTACCTTGGGGATTGCAATCATCAGTGGCAGGTTCCCTCATTATTGACAGTGAGAATACATCAATGTCCCTTGATTGATAGATTCTATCAAGTGTTCTACATCAGCTTCTTTATTCACACTTGTTATATTGTAGTATGTACCTTGACACCCATTATCATTATCGATGGGTTGTCTCACATTTGCTAACAATACACATCACTGATTGGTAATCAAATGGTGTCTCATTGTGTTCAAATTCAACAAATCTATTCAAATAGTGTAGATTCATACCATGACGGTTGGATTGAAGACCTTAGGCAAAGTACACTCATCACATATTTTGTATTCCCACCCAACTTGTATTGATTGTACCACCCTCAGTGACATTGGTACTTGCAAAGGACTAGTTTGTTCACTTCATTGGCTCCAGGTATCCTCTTATTTAATTCTGAGACATAGCTATGTGTATTCATTCATGGCTATTATCTACATTTGCATGGATCCACTATGTATTTTCTTGTGGCCATGATTGTTTCTCTTATATATCACTTGGATCCACCGTGTATAGTTCTCATGGCCATAGACATCAGTTATATTTTATTACTCATGGATCTGTAGTGTAATTGATTTTGTGGCCATGCTTCTATCACTCTTGAGCATGTGTATGGCCAACTTAGGAAGATAATACTCTTACTTGATTTATTTTGTAGGTTATATTCTTGGATCAACTATTTGGGTACTTTGATTTGGACTTACTTCAATGCATCCTTGCCTCTGAGATTTATAATGTATTTTGACCATTGGTTTCTCTTATGACCTCACACTTTAGGGGGAATTTGTTATAACACAAATTTCCACCCCAGATTGCATTTGTGGCATGGCCTAGTCCATTCCTCAGCTTACAAACCTAAATCACACTCTCCTTCATCAAAGTCATCTTAAAAACACTATTTTTGTTGATCTATGTTATTCATCCATGTGCAACTCACATACATATGCTATTTTCTAGTGTGCAAATCATGTACACACCTAATTTTGTGAAAAATAAAAATATTTCATACTTTTAGGTGGGGTTTATAGGTTTCCCTAGTCCTAAACCTCCAATTGCCCATACGCAATGAAATGTAACCATCTCATCCTCTCTATTATGGTATATAAGAACCTATGGGGGTGTATATGAGGAGAGACAACCTCAGTGCAATAACTTGTTGTTAGTTTGCAATATTCCTTATTCCCTCAATCTCTGAGTAGTATCCCTTGATCTGGAAATTCACTTTCCGATATCTCTTTGATTGTTGGGTGTGTTCTTATCCCTTCTGAATCATGTGAGGAAGTAATCCATTGTTGATTTGATACTTAAATAGTTCAGTGGAGGAAATCAGGTCGTTGGTTTCAAGGTAGTTTCATTAGTCAGAATCAGGTTGTAACTCACCTATTCATGTTGATTAATAAAAGAGTTATTTTTCCTTCCAATCTGTGTGAAATTATGTTTAACTAGTTCCTATATGTAGATTTTTCTTTACATATCTAGATTTACATATTGCATTTATAATTTAATTTTATAGGTATCTTGTTGCAGTATCTACTTGGTTTCTTTTGTAGGCTGGTAGAGACAAAGGCTTGGAGAAATTCAAAGGTCGAGAGCGGGGATCTTCATCAAACGTTTGGATACAAGGTGCAAGATCCTTCTTTCTCTCTTCTAAGTAATAATTTCTTTATTTATTTGTATATTGGAGGTTAGGTTCAATATTTTAGATACAATTGTGATATGTTGTGACATATACCCAAGGTCATCGGGTAGAAAATCCCATAACATTATGTCACCTTACATCTTTGGCATACTCATTCAAGGATCACCATACCCAATAGAATGTAAAGACTAGGTCATCATTATTTAAGTTTTTTTTCATGCTTAATCCATGTACATGAAGGAATGGTTAAGCTCTAGTGATCCATACTTCATAGGTAATTATCATTTTTCACTCTTAGAAAGATTAAATCATATAATACAAATACATAACTCACCATTGGCATACAATATTCTTACTCGTCATGTTAGTTTTTTTCTCATCAATCTACATATTCTATTTCCTTTTCCAAAAAGTAGGAAATTGTTATCCTTGATCAGTTAAACCTTTAAACACTTTCCTAGTCTATTTCTTGTCATCCCTAGTTAATTTGCGAGTGTTCTGGTTCATAAATTTCTACATTGTCCCTTTAAAAGTATATAGGTCATCCTCATTCATCATTAATGTTGCTTAATCTAGTCATCCATATTTTTAAGAGATATTKCCACTTGAGAGAGACACCCCTTCATTGTCGCCACATAAATTGGCTCTAGGATTTATTACATTTTCATAGTTCCCCTAGCCCTTCAATGTAGTCCATTAGGTATCCACCTTAAAACCCTTGTCTCTTTATACTTATTTTTCCATATTCTCATTCTAATAATAGGTTTATTATCATTCTAGGGTAGCTTCATACTATCTTAAGATATATACTCATTGCTTCTAGTTTTGACTTCATTTGGCATGTACTTTTGAAGAATTGTACTACTATCATCTCAATTTGATTAATTATAATTTCTCCACATCTTCCCTGAATATATAGTGTCTTCTTTACTTCCTTTTTCCAATTTAGCATATTATGTGACTGTATATTAATTCATATTTTATGGCCTCTTCTTAATGTTCATAGTGAATCCTCTAAGTCTATATTATCAGCACAAAGGAAATACATAAGAGAAATTTTCATTCCTACCACACATTTATCAATGTAGGTCAACATAAGTATCATAATATCTTACTTTGATTATGGGATCTGAAATTTTATAAGGAATGTATCAAAGGGTGTCATCATCCCCTTTTATATTACTTATAAGCTTCTTCATCTTCCTTAATGTATGGGATTTCCTTTCAAGGTAATATGAATGTGATTTTACTTGTATCCTCATTCCTAGTCTATGAAAGTCACACGTATATTCTATGGGCATAACCARCGTGAGCGTTGTAGCTTCTTCTATCCTACACTTCCTATCAAATGTTTTGAAATCATTAAGTCCATTTTATGTATGACCCATGTTATTTTTCTTCCYGTCTCAAGAAAYGATGTCCCAGAGAAAAKTCAACAAGATAACCCTTTCATTATGCCTTAAACTACTCATATTTCAAACAATCACCATGATTCCATCATGTAAAACTTCAATCACTCACATCCTACCTAACCCCATGAAGTCATGTCCATACAAATAGGTAACAATTTTGCTAACTCTTTCTTATAATGGTTTTGTGAAGAATCAAATATGGTCTCAATCACTACATTATCTTTTCAATAAAAGTGCCACAAATACAAAACGATCTTGGTCATTTAAGGTGAATTTTAACATCTCATTTTCTCAAACTTAAATTAATAGAGAAGTCAACATTATCAACTATTATTTTTTGGGTTTGTGTCTAAATATTTGTACTAAAAATTTAAAATCCATGATGATGATGACAATGATTGATGTCCATTGAGACCAATTGGTCTATCGAACCTTAAGAAGGTAAAATATTACTTCAATTTCTTTAAAAATGTGTTTCTATGCTAAAAAGGAATTGAGAGAAGCATTCCAAGATTGCCATAGTTTTGGTGACTTAGGAGTTTAGGAAGTTTTGTATTGTGAAAAATATTTTTAAATTGGGATCCAATATGGGCATATGCAGGGAAATCTAAGAGGAAGTGCTTTTCATATTTTACCTGCTTAGTGTCACAAAGATGACCGATTATTTCATCCCATGGTGTTTTGGGAGTTGTCCAAAGCCTAGTTTCACTATGTAGTTCGTGAGAGTTTGTTCTTATTTAGCTATGTTGATTTTCTTCTTTGCACTTCTCAAATTTGAGAGGTAACTTTGATCTTCTAAATTAGGGTTGACCACCTCTTTGTAGTATCTTAATTTCCTTTTATCCACTAATTCTTTATCACACCACATATTCTCCTTAAATTTAGAAGTGATAATATTTATAATATTACCGATATTATGCATGATGGATTCTTCTTGTATTCCCCAATGATTTATCCAAGATTTGGCATCTTTATGCCATCTTTGCTTGAGCCATTCGTGGTTTTGGCTAGAGTTTGAGGAAATTTTYGAGAGCCTCTTGTCATCCATGTTGTTTATCTTGTTCTTGTGTGTTAGATATCTAATCATAGAAATGATCTCAATGGGGGAAATGCTTGCTTATATTTGGAGGATTGGATAGGGTGTGTTTCCCTTAATTTTGAGATTACAACTTATAAAATTCTTTTGGATCTATTCTATCTTTMTCTAGGATTCTATAGATATACTGCAACCCCAAAATTCACATCCATATAAGATAACCAGAGTGACGAGAGTGTGAAAGAGGAGTTATTTTTTATCCCAAATCCAAATGTATGTTGATTTAAAATTGTTTTCGAGCCCATAATAAACTTCCCACCCTCCATTTATCCCTTTTTCAATGCTATAGTTCCAATTAATCTTGTGGTGGATATCGATTCCAAGACATTTGTATGAAGATGCTTCCTCCAAGCTATTGTTTTCATAACCAAAAATGTTTTATCTGATCCTTTTAAATTTAATTATCATAACCTTTGTTTTGTTAGTGTTCACAACCATGCCCATACTAGAGCAGAAGTTCTTGAGGATTGGATTATTAGTTACTTATCTAGGTCATAGGGACTCTTTGCCATAAGAACAATATCATGAGCATAAACAAGGAGGATAATGACTATACTAGAGAGATTCGAGCTAACACAACATGTATCCTCCAAATCATCTTCTAAATTATCAATATAAATGCCGAAAAGGGTAGGGGATAGGGGAAAACCTTGCTTGAATCCTATATTACAATTAATTTCTTTCGACCAGCCCTCAGTGTTCCTAAACTTGACAATAAATTTTTCATATAGTCTTACCACAACAACTCTTAACTCGAAAGGGACTTTAATCTATTCTAACCTATTCCAAAGGTTACTTCTAGGCATAATGTCAAAATATTTTCTAAAATCAACGAAACAACAAAGGATATATGTTTTATCATTATGGAACTCCTCTTCAAGGATCCTAAATGTAACAAGATGGTCCACAGTGGAATGGTGGCCTTTAAACCCAATATGGCCTCTAGCTCTTTTTCCATGGATTTCTAGCCAAGTACTGATATTTTTTTCAAAAATACTTTCGTGTAGCTTAGCTAAAATGGGGCTAATCATAATGGTCCTATAATTAGAGGGATTTCTTTTATCCTTGTTTTTTAAAATAGGTACAATGAGGCTTTGATTCCAAGGTTTTGGGAAGCCTTGCTAGATAAATAAATTGAAGAGCTTATGTATGTGAGGGATGAGGATAGGTCTATTGGAAAATTAGTTTTCATTGATGTCAACTCTAGATGAAATCCAGAAGCATTGATGTCAACTCTAGATGAAATCTAGAAGCATTGATGTCAAACCTAGTCAACCCTAGAAGAATCCCTGAAAATATGACTAAGTGATTAAGTGGTTGAGAAGCCCCAATGATTGGTCATGGAACCCAAATTTGTTTAAGGAATACGGACATGAAGGACATTGCACATGCAAGTAACACACTAATAGATGGACAAGCACCATCATGTTGTTTCCAATAGTAGGTGGTATGATATGTGGTTCCTGACGATTGAGGATTTATGACCTCTTGAAGTTGGAAACCCCAAAGAATGGTTAAGAAGCCCCTAAACAGTTACAAGTCATTAATTAAAGGGTAAAGTGGTTGTAACAAGAAAGTACTAGAAACCCTAAATTTAAGGAGAGAAGTTACTTTGAAAAAGTATAAATACACCTCAATAGGTCTCTCATAAACACATTCACACACACAAGTTCATTTGAATATCTTCTATGAGAGTAAGTGATCTATTAACGAGTTTACGACAACAAGACTAAGACAATGAAGGAAGTGTGAAGGCGATATTTTATGTATTGTAGAGGAAAGAGAGTGTTTTCTATGAAACCCTAGTTTGGTTGACCCTTGCAGGTCAGAATACTGGTGTCCTATAGGTCAATTAGTGCTCTTCACGTGAGGCCTCACGTGAGGACGGTCTTGGTATCGTAAGGAAAAGACATAGTTGGGAAAGGATGCTAGTACCAAGTTGTTGAGGTTGAGGAAAGGCCACAGGTTTGTAATCTTGTATCACGTCTGCTACATGAGTAAAGGTATGYTTATATGCATGTATTAAGGGTTATGTCATTATGACACATGCTTAAGGCATGGTGATGAGGGTACATTATATGGTACACCTTGGTGATGATATGATACATTGTTAGAAGTACATTCTTGGCTATCTTGGTATTTGGTTTGGTATATTTCATGAGTGATATGGTATATGGTTGAGTCACATCTCATGGTACATGGTTGATGATGCATGATATGGTACAAGTGTGGTACATGGTTGATGATGCATGATATGGTACAGGTGTTGGTACATGGTATGGTACATGTTTTGGTACATGGTATGGGACATATTTGGTACATGGTTGATGCTTTGGTACATTGTTGATTCTTTGGTACATGGTACATAGCTTTTGGAATACGGTTGGAAACATATCATTGATGTTTTTGGTACATGGTTGAGACACATATCTTGTGATGGTATGATACCTGTCGGTGATATTGGTACATGCTTGGTATACATTTGGCACTTGACTAAAGGCATGTTTGGTGATATTGAACATCTGGTTGAGAGGTGTTCTTGGTGATCTTGGTACATGATTTGTGTGAGTGAATATGGTTTCGTTGATGTTGAGTATCATCGATGGTGACATGTTGATGATGGTATGTCAGTGGCAATGACAGTTACAGGTTGATGTGATAGTGACACATTGACAATGACAGGTCAATGTGACAGATTGGCAGTGATAGGTTGACGTGATAGTGAAAGTGACAGGTTGATTGATATATCAATGATAGTATCAGTGGTAGTGACAGTTTGAGTCTACACTTATGTTTCAGGGCGACGATACGAGGCAAGGAAAGGGGGTTGTAGTCTCCTTTCGGTTGGTGTCGGAGAATATAGGGAGTTGGAGCTTCCTTCGCATTGGAGATTTTAAATTATGGGGTCATAGCCTCCTTACAATTGGAGCTGGAGAACTCAAGGAGTTGGATCTTCCTTCAGGTTGGAGCTTGTAAACTAGGGGGTTGGAGACTCCTTCTAGTTGTAGTTGGAGAATTCAGGGAGTTGTAGCTTCCTTCATGTTGGCAAGCCTGTAAATAGGGGGTTGGAGCCTCCTTATATATGGTGCTAGAGAATTAGGAAGTTGGATCTTCCTATGAATGCAATCTTTGACATATAAGAAAGCATTCCATGGTTTTCTCCCATTTGGGTTTCCATGTAAATTTTGGTGTAATGTGTATTTGATGTCATATTGTTGAATGATAATGCTTATGGTTATATGCTCATGATATATTGAATGAAATCATAAATAAAATATTGTTAATAAAGTTGAAGTTCATATATTGCGATTGAAAGTAGTAAAAACTGCTCATACTGATTCACCCCCCACCCCCTCAGTATTCCAACAAGGTCCTCCAACTTTTAATATTTCAGCTTGGTAACCTTCAATGTCCTTATCTTTTCCTTTTGAGAGCCGCTTAACTCCAAGATTAATAGAAAACACTTCATCCTTTGTAGAGATATTTGACATTATGTCCATGACATTAGGGGATGCATATCGCTTTTTAAGGGAGAAATTTCAGTTCTTCAAGGGAATCTTATTATTTTCTTTAGTTTTACAAGTTAGAATTTGCCTCCAAAATTTCTTAAGATCTATCTTAAATAGGTGCAAAAGCTTGTCTTGCTTTTTATTTATATAGCCTTTTTTTCATTAAATTAATGTTTTGTATCTATTTATCTCATCGGGTTTTAAAGATGCATTGGAAGCATTCCTAATGGATTTTCTAGCAATTTTACATTCATTGTCATACCAAGTGTTAGTTGTATTGTTTTTTTTTTACATAGCACCTCAATAGAGAAACTATTAATTGAAGTAGAGAAGGTTGTTGTAAAATTCTCATAGTAAACTTCAATATTGTTCTGAACTCAATGAAACAAGGCTTGTGTGAAATATTATTGGGGCCCGAGGTGCATTCTACAACCCAATATAGAGGATATGTGTAATTCCTTTAAAAAAATAATATAATAAAAAAATTGACTAAATAAAAAAAAACCAATGTGGGCTTTAATGTAAAAATTTAAAAACAAAGAGAATA
>JASDQU011176972.1:16578-32530 GCA_032191745.1 Picea mariana
TTGTTGCTTCATTTCTTGGTTACAATTTTGATTTGCTAGACTTTCTTGGGGAGTATAAGGGCTTACAACCCCACCATATCCATCATTTTTGTCTTGAACTAATTTGTTGCTTAAGGTTTTACTAGAATAAGTAAAAGGGTTTACACCCTCCTAGTACTTCATAGTTAACCTTGCTTACAATGGGGAGTAAAAGGGTTTACACCCCCAAGGAGATAGAAATATTAGCTCTTTATTTGTTTGACTCCATAACCCAATAGATAAAGGAACTAATCTAATTGCATTGGATAAATAAAATATTACATTGGTTAATGTGAAAACTCAAGATTTTGAGATTGTCTAATTTGGAATCAATTATAAGCTGTATATGCTTGGTTGAGACACTAGGGCATCTCATTTTTATAAGTACTTCCTTTTGATGTTATAACATTTCATCTACAACAATTAGGGATGTAGAAACCCTAATCTTAATATCTTAATAATTCACTAACCAACCGTCAAAAGTTGCTAAAAAATTTCCCCTATCCTCTACTAATCTCAGCACACTTCTTGGGTGGGTTGTTGGCAAGTTTTGGTGGTTGATATATTTTCTGTAACAACTTTTTTTCTACATCCATAATGATGCAATTACACCTCTACAATAGTAATTTATTACATCCTTGTTTCATGCTAAAGTCTTGGTTTTTCATACTTGAGTTAAACTAGTCATTGCTAGCTTGTCTCTTGCAATCCTAACTAGAATTTTAGAAAATCATTTGCATCTCTTATTACCATTTTGTTTCTGATATATATTACTATTTATTGCTGCAATTAGGGACAACAAGATTAACTCTATTTTCCAACATATTATTGGGCTTGTATCTTTGTTTTCCTTGTGTCTCGAGCAGGTACCATCAATCATTGGCAAGTCTTGTATACAGTTGTTGGGTTACAAAAAAGGTATAAATATCTTCTTTTTTCCCATAGTTCATGATATGATTTTGATTGATTCTTCAGATAGTTAGGGATAAATAGGAAAGAACATGATTAATATGTCTCTTAATGTTGTTATTGAAATTTTATTAAATAGATTTTAAATTACGATTGGAATGGTTTGATTTTGTTGCAGAATTGGATAAATAATTGTCAAATATAACCAAAGAGATCTTGGCTATGCGCAAGCTATTGGAGGTTGAAGACTTTTTAGGCACAAAGTAGTTTTGAAGATAATGCATTTTCTATATTGTAACTTTATAATAGTAAAGAAATCCTGAGGATCTTTCAATCCTCAGGATAGCTTGATTTACCCAGACTATTGTAATATATAAGAGGGTAATAGATCTAGAAAAAACAGGAAAAAAATGCATTCAAGTATTTAGATTCAGAATTGCTCTGCGCATGCATTTTTTGTAAATGTTTCACCAGCTATGGAATCAATGAAAGTTTTGAGTGTTTCTACCATTTCTGTGTTCTGAGTTTTTCATAGCAGTACTTCTGAAGACCGAGGGCCCAGTCTGAAGGAGATACTGTCTCGTTCTATAATTGTACTAGTTCGAAGTTTGATTTCTATTTTGTGATTCATATCTCTTTTACAATAGCCAAGGATAAATGAATAAGTGTGTTAATGATTTTATGATTGTTTGCATATAGAAGACAGACATTTCCCTCAAGTATTAATGATTGTCATTAAGATTTCCATTTCTGAAGTTGTTGCTTGACAGTTCCTCACATTTTCATCCGCATTGTTCCTTTTCCTTAGATTTACGATTGTTGTTCCTTTCGGTTAAAGTTACAATAGTTGTTACTTTCGGTAAAAGTTACGATAGTTGTTCCTTTCGGTAAAAGTTACATTAGCTGTCCCTTCTGACTAGATTACAATTGTTGTTTCTTTTTGTAGATAGAGTAATTTGTTATTTCCTTTCCAGTAATCAGAATTCATAATTGATAGTTAATTTTGCATGTCCTTACTTAGATTCAATTACTTCTTTTTAGTTAAGTGAATTCAATAGATTAATTAGTTCCTTTCCATTTTATAGCATCCTAGTAATCAGATTTCAATTCCATTAGTTCTTAGAATCTTTGGTGAACGTTTGAGGGACTTGATTGTTGATGAATTTAGATTTGGTTTAACTACATGATTTTAGGCTACCTTCATAGACTTTGCTGATATTCTTGAGATAAAAGACGAATCTCCGGGTTGATAAATTAATGTTAAAACTAAGGTTGTTTTTAGGACATCTTCAGACTCCAACATTTTGGCGTCATTGTCAGGCTTATCGTACAACCTGGCATAACACCACTGGCTACACTCCTTACCATCTAGTCTATGGTAAAGAACCCATCTTCCCAATTGAATTCAAGATCAAGACCCTAAGATCGGCCCAGGAAATTGGACTAAATCTTACATAAGCACATAAATGATGCCTTCTGCAACTCAACGAATTGGATGAAGCATGCTTGTTTTTTGTGGAGCACATAGTTGTTATCTAGAGACAATGAGAAACCTGGCATGACAAGCATATCAAGAAGAAATCATTCAAGAAAGGCGACTGGGCGCTCCTCTATGATTCTAGATTTCAGGATTTTCTTGGGAAATTACAGACACGATGGATAGGGCCGTATGAAATTAATGGAGTCCATGATAATGGCACGGTTACTTTGAGCACCATCGATGGGTCTGGATCACCCTTTTTGGTCAATGGACACCAGCCGCAACTTTACCACTAGCCACCTTCAAAAGATTCTTTCTATCAAGAAGTAAGTAAAGACCCTACGGTGAATATTTTGGTTGGCTAGGAAGGTAACCTAGCCACCCCAACTCCATAAATGATGTATTTTGTTTATACTGTACATATTGTACATAGTTTTCAAACTGAGTGGTTAGTTTTTTGTTTTATTAAAAGTTACCTAGGAAACAAGAATCGGGACAGATAACTACAATTAGCACCTTTTTTTTGTTCTATACTCTCGTTTTGTCTTATCACACGAACTCAATATTTTACATGTTCATAACAATTCTTTCCTTTTTCGCGTGCTTGCTATTCCTTTTTTAACGGAACAACTGTTGTTCATTTTTTGCACACCTGCTATTCCTTTTTGAATTGAACAACTGCTATTCCTTTTCATGTGCCTGTTTTTCCTTTTTTGAATGGAACAACTATTGTTCCTTTTTTTTTGAACAAAACAATTGTTGTTCCTTTTCACGTGATTGTCATTCCCTTCTTTACTATTCAAATGCTAGCCATTCCTCCGTAAGTACATCTTTCATAAAATAATTTTCACCAACACTGTTTCTAATCATCATTACAACGATCTGCCATTATTTTGTGGATGGTCTCTCACACCTTATCAAAAAAGAAAAAAAATCATGGAATAATCTCTCTGAAATATCTTAAACCTCGTTCATAATCGATCGCCACCATAAGTTGTTTCTTTCCCTTATATATACAAATATACATGAATGATATTCTGCCTCTATATTATAAGGAGTCTTTAGCACACTTTTACTTGGCATATTTACACTTCCTTATACCATCCCTTACTCTTAAGGAGTAGATGAGCCTCCCTTAAAAAAAATAAAAAAATAATAATAAAAAAATAAATAAAAATAATATATATATAATAAAATTTGCCCATAAATAACGGGAGGTCTCATCACGAGCCAACCTACCACGATCATAGGATACTAACATAACTGACATTCCCACTATGGCTACCACACCAGGGCAGTGGCCTTTGACATTTTCTTTTTTCAAAGGACAAGAGGTCTCATCACGAGCTGGCTTGTTCACTTAAGTTATAATCTAGTGAGTGGAATTATCATTATCTGGCTACCAAACCAGGATAATGGTCTTTTTGAAAAGAAGATGATTCACATGTGTATTAAGGATAAAGGCTCATCCAAGGGTTAAAAGGCAGCCCTGCCAAGGCTATGGACACCTACGGGTAGCAGCGGCTCTGCTTGTGGTATGGAAGATTATCTCAAAATACCAAGTTTTTGTGTGTCTCTAGATCTCCTTTACTCAAATAATGAGGCTATCATATCAGTTGTACTCAATCACCCGGAAAAGTAACAATATTATGCTATGTGGAATATTAAAAAAAAAATGAACAGATTTAATTTATTTTTGATTGATTTATCCATAAATCACTTTTTGAACATAAGTGTAATAAATTTACAAATTCCACACATCAAACAGATTATCGTTTAAATGTTTTTGGTGGCACGTGTTTTTTTGAAAATTATATATGATTAGTCTCTATCAGCGGTGACAACACAATCATTACCTCTCACCCGAAAATACCTGCACTCATTACTTCTGCCTACATTGACGGTCAAAGATGACCTCTACATTAATGAGGGGGATGCTTGGCGCACTTCCCGACTAGATGTAATGATTGCAATAAATACAAAACCCATGTCTTTATACATTTGTCGTTGTTGATCTTTTCTATTTTTGGTATCTGCTTCTCCAAAGCCAGTCTAACAAAATTTGTAAACAGGAACGACAGTCGTTCTTTCTTTTTCACATAAATATGGGTGGTAGAAGTGTGCGCAGAGAGCCGACATTAATATGGATTATAGAACAAGCAAGAGAAATCCTACATCACCTAGGGTGGACCGAGTACTTCAGCCACTTGCAAGGATATGACACAAACGTCACGCTTGAATTCTTTCAAAACCTGCAAGGAGAAATCTCTATGGTGCAAGGCGTACAAATCTCAGTTACCCTAGAAATCATAGCCTAAGTCACAGGCCTCCCTAACATAGGAATTCAATGGACAAGGAAATACACGAAGTTGGGGGAAGTTGTGGAATCTTTCACAGAACCTGGGGAAGAATTGGATAAAAAAGGAAAGGGACTTAATCCCAGTACCCTCAGTGAACCACAGAAGGAACTGGTGGGGATATTTTAGTGGTACCTCATCTGCAATGGACAATACGACATAATTCAACCTTGCCATCTCAAATTGTTGGGTGCCTTGAAGCAACGGTTAGTACTTAATCTACCTTTCTTCCTAAATACCATACTGCTTGAAGCTGCCTTAAGAACACAAAAGTCCAAGGATCCTGTGACTGTTATCAGCCACCATAGATTAGTTAAAATAATAGTGGATAAAGAATTTAGTCAAACTCAGTTGACTTGGGAGAATCTGATTGAGGCCAATAGACCTCCACAACTAGAGTAGGCGAATACCACCCAAAGAGAAATTCCACCGCCTCAAACTGAAGTTGAAGCAGACCCTATTCAAATCATTAAGGCTCAGACCTCACAGACATAAGCATTAACAAAAAGGAAGAAGAGAACAATGGATTCTCCTAGACCCCCCCNAAGGAAGAGAAGCAGACAAACTCAAGAAACAACTGAAGTAATTAAGGATGCAACAGAGCACCCTGAAACACTTCAAAATTTCATAGAACACTCTCTACAAGAAAATGTTCAAGCAATTGAGCAAGCAGAGCAAACAGCACAAAAGGATAATCAGGGAGACACCCAACCTGCAGTAGAGCACCTGACAGGACACTTTTTGAAGAGATATGAGATAGAAATAGCTCAGGTTTTGGGGAACTTAGGAACCTTAACTGACAGAGATGAAAATAATCTGGAAAAAGACCCAAAACCAGCCTCCTCTTCAAAACTAGTTGAAGACTTTCCTGATATTGAAATGTCTTTTCCATACGACCCATCACAGGAGGAATTTCTTTTTGAAATAAGAGACCCTCTTGGACAACCAGAGCACTTGGAAGGAATATAAGGACAACCATCTATTGGCCGGAATGAAGAAGACCTCGAAATCCCTCATAAACAAAAACCAACCAAAAGCCAAAAACAAATTAGGAAATTAAAGAAAGAAAACAAATTGTTGAAGAAAAAGRCTAAGAGGGCTGGGGTATTAAAGAAGAAGGTGGGAAAACTCAAGGAGATTATCAAGGAATTGAGGAAACAGTTAGAACTAGCAGACAAGATCCACAGAAGAAAGAAAAACAAAAGGGGCATAATGCAAGGAAGAAACCCTCTTCCTAAGAAAGCAGTTAGTACAACTTTTGTAGGGATACAGACAAATCCTGAGGAATTAGTGGTAGAAGAAGAAATAGTTTACGATGATGATGTAATTCCTGTAGAAACACAAGAGATAATTGATGCTAAGATACAGACAGACACTCTGATTTTAGAGTAAACAACTCAACTATTTGAGCAGAATGCTACTATTAGGAGACTGGAGGAAGAACTACTACAGTCTCAAC
This sequence comes from Picea mariana, assembly GCA_032191745.1. Lineage (NCBI taxonomy): Eukaryota > Viridiplantae > Streptophyta > Pinopsida > Pinales > Pinaceae > Picea > Picea mariana. The sequence continues at coordinate 22,802 of JASDQU011176972.1, forward strand.
AAACCCTCACTCAAAACAGAGGTGAATTACTGACTATAACAGAGCAGTCCTAGGAACAAAGTACTATCATGAATAGACTAGAAGTAGAGCTTGCACAGACCCAGCAAGCATTAACTCAATCCAGGGAAGAGATGAGCACTATGGAAGAATACCAAGCATCTCAATCTCAAGCACAGAGTATCACCATCGATGGACTAAAAGCAGAACTTACACAAGCCTAGCAAGCATTGGTCCAACACCAAAATGGAATGGTAAATAGAACTAAATATCAAACGGTTGTTAAAGAATTGAAGGACATGACAGCAACAGAGGGTGAGACCTATGTTGCGCTCACTAGAGCCCAAGAGAAGATAAAAAAGGTGCAAACCCAATTGGAAAAAGCTTTGGGGAAAATCAAACACATATGTGATGTCTACTCTAATGCCATCAATTGCAGAGCCCCTACCACTAATTATGTTTTATTCTTGCTAGAACGGTATCTATTGTTGAGAGTGAAGGCCATCAGAGTAGGTAAACCCATTTCATTTTCCACTGTACCAAAATTTATTTCATGTTTCAGAGATCAGGAAGAGAAGGTACAATACCTTCTATGTGAATTATATTTCCACAATTTCATTTTGGAAGAATATAGAGGAGACAACCCTGGTCCCTTCATAGGGGACATATAGTTCCAAGCGTTCTTGTCCTTTACTAGGAACCAGGTCATATGGGGTAAGGCTCACAAAATGTTCATAAATATGGAAACTGGTTTAGATCTTTGGATTAGAGGAGAGCCTCCAAAATCCTTCCCAGCCATCATGTGACATAAGACCTTCATGAAAAGGGCGGGGGTTGTGGACTCATTGGCTCCTATCCATTTACATATCATCCATTCAGGTATCACATATGTTAGAGAACTCAAGGAAGAAGCTCTTGCCACTTCCAAGCTAAGATGGGATGCATCCTCTGATGAGGTTAAAAGTAGAGAGCCCTTTTGATTTAGGAATTTCTTTGCAGCAACCTTCAGAGTGGAAAGGTATTCTAGACTACTCCAGGAGGAAGGACCTACTTGGATGGGATGCAGGTATAACCCCCCTCTCCTCTGGTTTCCTCCAGAAACTTACCAGAGGGATTATCAAATTAATAAAAAGAGATAGGACATCGCTTTTCACGAAATCAAAAGAAACAATGGTTTCAGGAGACCTAGTGAACCCACTTTTCCTACCTATAGTATAACTGCTTTACATGTAAGATTCCAGCTTGCATGAGGACATGCAATAAGCTAATCTAGGGGGTATGTGAGTTACGAAAAAGGTATAAATATCTTCCTTTTTCCCACATTTCATGATATGATTTTGATTGATTCTTCAGATAGTTAGGGATAAATAGGAAAGAACATGATTAATATGTCTCTTAGGGTTGTTATTGAATTTTTATTAAATAGATTTTAAATTACGATTGGAATGGTTTGATTTTGTTGTAGAATTGGATAAATAACTGTCAAAGATAACCAAATAGATCTTGGCTATGCGTAAGCTATTGGAGGTTGAATACTTTTTAGGCACAAAGCAGTTTTGAAGATAATGCATTTTCTATATTGTAACTTTATAATAGTAAATCAATCCTGAGGAACTTTCCATCCTCAGGATAGCTTGATTTACCGAGACTATTGTAATATATAAGAGGGTAATAGATCCAAAAAAAACAGGAAAAAAATGCATTCAAGTATTTAGATTCATAATTGCTCTGCACAAGAAGTTTTTGTAAATGTTTCACCAGCTATGGAATCAATGAAAGTTTTGAGTGTTTCTACCATTTATGTGTTCTGAGTTTCTTGTAGCAGTACTTCTGAAGACCAAGGACCCAGTCTGAAGGAGCTACTATCTCATTTTGTAATTGTACTAGTTCGAAGTTTGATTTCTATTTTGTGATTCAAATCTCTTTTACAATAGCCAAGGATAAATGCATAAGTGTGTTAATGATTTTATGATTATTTGTGTATAGAAGACAGACATTTCCCTCAAGTATTAATGATTGTCATTAAGATTTCCATTTCTGAAGTTGTTGCTTGACAGTTCCTCACATTTTCATCTGCGATGTTCCTTTTCATTAGATTTACGATTGTTATTCCTTTTGGCTAAAGTTACAATAGTTGTTCCTTTCGGTAAAAGTTATGATAGTTGTTCCTTTCGGTAAAAGTTACAATAGTTGTTCCTTTCAGTAAAAGTTACATTAGTTGTCCCTTCCAAATAGATTACAATTGTTGTTTCTTTCTGTAGATAGAGTAATTCGTTATTTCCTTTCCAGTAATCAAAATTCATAATTGATAGTTAATTTTGCAAGTCCTTACTTAGATTCAATTACTTCTTTTTAATTAAGTGAATTCAATAGATTAATTAGTTCCTTTCCATTTTATAGCATCCTAGTAATCAGATTTCAATTCCATTAGTTCTTAGAATATTTGGTGAATGTTTGAGGACCTTGATTGTTGATGAATTCAGATTTGGTTTAGCTACACGATTTTAGGCTACCTGCATAGACTTTGCTGATATTCTTGAGCTAAAAGACGAATCTCTGGGTTGATAAATTAATGTTAAAACTAAGGTTGTTTTTAGGACATCTTTAGACTCCAACAACAGTGGCACATCTTCTACCATCTACGATACCCTTTCCAAGCCCTCTTTACCTTCCATCATTGAACTATATGGGGACTCTTCATCATCTCTTCATTTTCAACATCATTTCCTCCAGGGTCACCAGGATTTCCCCCTTGAGGTGATCACTTCATCTCTAAAGTGATGGGAATACCCATATGAGGTGACAATGGGTAGTTTTTCTCTAAGTTGTCACCACTTTTTGGTTTGGGTTAGGCTTTTCCCAACCTACAACTTGTGTGATAACAAGCTTAACATAGGGTTAAGAATGAAGGCCTAGGTTTTGGTGGACAAGAGGAAATAAGTGAATGTAGCTCATCTCTTAAAATATCATATCAAGTTATGACTTGTACTAGATCATTATTTAATTTTTCATCTATATTGGTACTTTATTTGTGGTAAATCAGAGGAACTTGCTTGTAGGGCCCATTTTAGTGGCATGTCCCAATTTGGAGATTTAGGGTCTCGAACCTTCCAAATCAATTTTGAGGAATAAAATAGATTTTTGGGGGCTCAATGATTTTAAATAGATATATATATATCACCTCAATCGGAGCTCGTTTGTGGAAGTTATGACTCCCACAAGTTTCCTTGCCTAGTTGAACACCATGGTACTAAGTGGATGCCATGCCATCCCCATTACTCACATATGTGGGGATACACACACATTTACTTTCAATAATATTCTATAAATTCCAAACCTTATCACTAATTGAGGGTTAAGGCATGAATAATCCTAACCCTATATGACTAGTAGTCTATGTTAAATATTGGGTGACTAGGAGGAGAGGGGCTTCCATTCTTTATCATTTTACTTGTTCCATAGTTGAGCATAACATCTAGGAGTGTGATTTGAGAGAATAATAGAGGAGGAAAATGATTTTTTATTGTCCATTCATGCCACATTGTCAAAGGAAACTCCATAGTGAGGGTCTCTTTCTTTGTATTTGCATTCCATAAATCAAGAACGGATAGAAAAGCATAGGCCTCACCTTCTAGCTTGGTAATTTCCTATATTTGTTTTCCCAAAATACATATTGTGTTCATTTGTGTGGATGTTGTGTTCATTTTATTGATCTTTCATTTTTGTATTTTAGTCATTTTCATAAAATTGAGCAATAATCTAGTGATAATAAATTTGATATCTAAGGAAATAAACTTGCATAATAAAATATTTCATCATAATACAATATATGTTATGATCAACTATTCTAGTGGAATATCTTATGAGTTATCATAGTATTGATGCCAGGTTTTTTGGGGGTATTTGTGGAAAGTTGTAGGATCCATGAATTGGATTAAAAAGGAAGTTGTAAAACCCTATCCATGGTGGATGAGTTTTTTCATAACAACCTTCAGGATACACCAAGAGAGAGATTTGTGAGGCTATAAGAGAATTTTTTTTATATCTCTCAAAACATGTCCCTCCTCATGGTGGCTCTACAGAACAAGTTCATACCTCCCGGGGAGGTTGGTGGCTCTAAATTAGAAGTTGGATCTGGCGAGAAATCAAAAGATAGTGAAGACCTAGAAAAGGAATAAAAAAAAAGAACCTAAGAAAGAGGAGTCAAGTTCCAATACCATCACTCCTTGAGAAACTCTATTTGAAATGGAAGAAAAAGTAGATATCAAACCCTATCAAGGTGAGGTCAATTCTATTAATTTGAATCATTGTTTGAAATAGTTAAAGGTGTATTTTAGTGTCCATAATATAGATGAAGAGTAGAAAATTTCTTTTTCTTGATTGAAACTAAAGGGCCATGCACTAAAATAGTGGGAAATCCACATAAAGACACTTAGGTTGGAGGGTGATCCACCAGTAACTAAGTGAGAGGATTTAAAAACCCTAACCAAGTCTCAGTTCTACCCTATTGGGTATGTAGTGGACTAGTGGATCTGTTGGTATCACTTTAAACAGAGGCAGGAGTAGAGTGTGAAAGAGTACATCACTTGATTTAGGAAGGTGGAAATCATGTTGGGTATCTCACTCAAGAACCTAGGCATACTCCTCAAGTATATGGGGGATCTACATATTCATTTTTGAAAGCAAGTGATGTTATTCAACACAAGGACCATTGATGATTCCTATTTGCAAGAACAATACCTAAAGAGCATAGGCCATAATAAATGGTAACAAAGTGGTTCCAAACAGAAATACCACCAAGATGTTTCCAAGTAGGGAAAGAATAAGTGGAAAGAAAAATACAAGAAAATGATACCTACTTCACATCAGTGTAAGGATCCAATCAACCACTGCAACCATTTCAATATTGATGGTCACACCAAATATAAGTGTTGGAATATACATCTAGAGTTTAATCCAAAGAACCATAAGAAGGATGCCAAGATGAAGAACCTGTTCAGTATGGATTCAAGAAACCAAATATAGAGTATCTCATACGTGGATGACAATATTTTCTTTACTTCAGTGTAAAAGGGGGTGAATATGAGTATCCTTCATCACAAGGAAGAGAAGGGGATGAATAAACTATTCCACATTAAGTTCTATGTCAAAAAGACCAAGGTAGATGTTATATTGAAATCTATATCATAGGCCAACCTCATAGAAAATTATCTGATCAACAAGCTTGGGATGGAGGTTCATGATCATCTGAGCCTATATCCATTGGGATGGGTGAATAAGGATGCATATATCAAAGTCACTAAAAAATGTAAGATCAATTTTTACATAAGTGCATATTTTATTGATGAAGTGGAAATAGATGTAGTACCCCTTCACATGTGTGGTGTAGTGTTTGGAAGCCCCTACAATTAAATGAGGGATGTGATCTTCATGCAAAGAAAAAAATAATATTGCTTGATAAAGGATGGGAATTAACACATCATCAACACAGACAAAGGTTAATCAAATATCTCGCTAGTAAGTGAAAATCAAGGCAAAAAGTTGATCAGATAAAATAAATATGTATTTATTTTCTTAAGAGAGAATTAACCATGGGAGAAATTGGTAAGAGTAAAGGCATCCCTCAAGGGATCTACCAAAATTATAAACAATAGTTGGAGAATTTTTTTCAAGTGTATAGAGTGTTTGAAGAGTCTAGAGGGATGGCACCTAAGAGGGAAGCGGAGCATGTGATACAGGGGTTTCCTAACTCCCCACTACCAAATATTGTGTTGTATAGACATTCTATTCTAGAAGCAGATGAAGTGAATATATAGTTGCAATAGTTGTTAGAGTAGGGAGTAATTCAACCAAGAACCTCACATTGTTGGTCACCTATCATCATAGTGTCCAAGAAGGATGGGACTTAGAGAATGTGTATCAACTACAAATCTTTGAACAAGATCACACACAAGAACCAATACCCTCTGCCCAAGATCTATGATTTGATAGACCAGTTGAAGCATGCCAATTACTTCACCAAGTTGTATCTCAAATAACACTACCACCAAGTATGTATTAAATAATAAGACACCTGGAATACTACCTTCAAGAAAAGGAAATGTTTCTATGAATGGTTGGATTTTCCTTTTGGTTTATGCAATGCACCAACCACATTTATGCAACTGATGAATGATGTATTGAATCCCCATTTAGATTCATTTGTAATAGTGTATGTAGATGACATATTKGTTTATATATCTACTTGGGAATATAACGTATCACATATTATGTAGGTGTCAGAGACTTTGAAAAAGAATCAACTACTAGCTAACCTTAATACATGTGATTTTTCTCGGTAGTCATTGGTGTATTTAGGGTATGTGATTAGTGGAGGGGAACTCAGGATAGATTCTACAAAGATGAATACCATCATCAAGTGGCTAGTTCCTACTAATGTCACTGGAGTTATGATATTTTTTGGGGAAACATGATACCTATGAAAGTTCATAGGATCATTTTTAGTGGTATTTGCACCACTCCATGCCATAACAAATAGTGGTAAGAGTTTAGAGTGGGGAAAAAATTAGTAAAACGATTTTGATGAGTTAAATTAGAAGATTATTCAAGCAATAGTTCTCACATTGTCTAACTTGAAAAATCCCTTCAAAGTGGAGGTTGATGAAAGTGGATATGTTATGAGAGTAGTCTTGATGCAAGAAGGTAAGTTGGTATGCTATAATTATGATAAATTTCATGGGGGAGTCCTAAACTACCCTACATATGATAAGGAAATATATTCCCTAGTTCAATATATTAAGAAATGGAAGAACTATATTATGGAAAGGAAACCATTATCCACAMTAATCACTAGTGATTTTAGTATTTGCATAACCAAACTAAGCTACAACAAACTAGACATTACAAGTGGATGGAGTTTTTGTAGCAGTTTCATCTAGTCATCAAATAAAAKAAGGGAAGCACCAATAAGTTGGTAGACATTATTTTAATGCCACCCACATCCTATATTATAGCTTTGGGAAATMTTATGCACACAGAGCCTTTTACCCATGATGAATAAAAATAGACATACATAGAAGATTAGGACTTCAAAGAGATGTTTTTGCAGCTACATGACCAAATTCATGTAGAAGAAGGTGACAACAAGGATTAATATCATCTCCAAATTGGGTTTCTCTACAAKATAGACAAGTTCTATGTCCATAAAATTCAAATATTTCAGCTTATGAGAGAGACTCACACGTCCAAGCTTGTAAGATATTTTTGCATTGGGAATATAGTTGCTAATTTAAAAAGGTATGTGTATTGGCCTGGAATTCAAGATGATGTAACCCAATATATTATAGGTTGCATGCCTTGTTGTACCATCAATATTGATAATAGAAATCAAGGTCTATACCATCCCTTACCTATGCCCACTCAACCTTGGGAAATCATTTCCATGGATTTTTTGGGTGGTTTTCCAACAACTATGAAGGGACATGACTATCCTTTTGTGATAGTTGATAGGCTCAACAAGATGTGAATTTTTATTCCTTCTAAGAATACCATCAAAGGATAAGAAGTAGAAAACATGTTCCTTGGACAGGTCTAGGTGCAATTTGGGATACCATGGGGATACTGAGCATCATCTAAAATAGGGACACTTGATTTATCAGTTTCATTTGGACTATGCTTTGGGAAAATATGGACACCAAGTTGAAAAGATCTACAACATTCCATCCATAGACAGATGGACAAATAAAAGTAGTCAACGTGAATTTTATACAAGTTTTGAGGTTCTATAATCAAAAGCATATGAAGACTTGGGATGAAAATATCATATACATTCAACACTCTTGCAACAAAGTAGTCCATACTTCTACCGGTAAGTCACCTTTCAACACTTTCTTTGGGAATTTTCTTCCTTCACCATTAGATATTGTCTATGGATAACAAGGAGGAGTGAGGGAAGACATCATAGGAGGAGAATTGAAAGATAAGAAATTTGTTGAAAATATTAGGTAGATTCATCTGAAAATATAATAGATTATAAATAAATCACAATAATGGTACAAGGCCATACATGATCAATACAAAATTGACAAAACATTCAAACTGGGAGAAAAAGTATAGTTGCAGCTAAATAGATAAAGAAAGAAAGGCTACAGGGTCTTGGTACGAAGATCAAGGCTCTAGGATATGGTCCTTTTAAGGGATTAGAGGTGGTTAATAAAGCCTATAGACTCAATATACCCCCATGTATGCACATTTACTCAGTAGTGAATGTGGAGAATTTGAAACTCTATGAACCTTCCATGTTGGATCAGGAAACTAAGGAGAAGGTCCTACCTACCATAGAGGAATTAGAGCCAAAATCTCTAGAAGAGTTGGTAGAAGATATAGTTTTTCATAATAATTCCAAGTCCGAGTTTGGAGATTTGGGGTCTGGAACCTTCCAAATCCATTTTGAGGAATCAAATGGAATTTTTTGGGGTCAAAATTTATGAGCATATATTTAAAACCATTGGAATTTTTATACACATTGAGACCTTTTCAACAGTGTGAAAATGACCTCAATCAGAGCATGTGTGTGAAATTTATGTCTCTCACAAGTTGACCTACCTAGTTGACCATCATGGTACTGAGTGGATGCCACATCGTATCGATTAATCACACATGTGGGGATAAACACATGTGGAATTTAAATAACATTATATAAGTTCCAAACCTTATCACTAATTTAGGTTTAACACATGTAGAAACCGTAACCTTAGATGTCTATCATGCTATGTTGAATACTAGTCCTCTAGGAGGAGAGGGGGTTCCATTATTTAGCATTGTACTTGTTCCATAGTTGAGAATAACATCTAGGATTATGGTTTGAGAGCATAAGAGAGGAGAAAAATGATTCTATAGAATCCATTCAGGACAAAGTGTCAAAAGAAACTTCATAGTGAGTGTCTCTTTATTTGTATTTGCATTCCATAACTGAAGAAAAGATGGTAGAGCATAGGTGTCACCTTCTAGCTAGGTTTTAAATCATATTGGGTTTCCAAATATACATATTGTGTTCATTTGTATAGATGGTGTGTTTATTTTCTTAATTTTTCATTTTTGTATGGGTGGAATCACGAAGGTGGGTTACACTTTCGTGACAATCGGGTTTCCAAAATTTCGAAAAACTTTTTTTCGGCCGAACTAAAAATATTTTTCGGCCGAACTATTTTTCGGCCGAAAAAATAAACGTCAAATCGAACGGTGCAATAACCGCCCCCTCGATTTGCGTGTAGAAATTTGGTCGACCGGATATTTTCTTTCCGGCAATATGTTTTTGGCCGAAAGTTAGTTCGGTCGAAATATTATTCGCCCAAACATTAGTTCAGCCGAACTATTTTTCGGCCGAAATATCTTTCGACCGAACTATCTTTCGGACAAAAGATAGTTTATATATTACCCACACGTCGAGTTTGGAGAGTTTTCGAAAAATTGTCGAGTTTTGGAGAGTTTTGGAGAGTTTTCGAAGCGTCGCCGGGAGGTCGAGGTTGTTATGCCCATGTCGTTGTGCTGCTAGGTGCTGCTTCACCAACGAAAATATAAGCTGAAGGTCAGTCTACGTTGTTTCTTTTTCCTCATTCCTAAGAACTTAAGTATTAAGTTTTTGTAGCAAGGCTAGCGTTGGTTTGATTTTTCCCTTTTAAAATGAAAAATTAGTTTGATTTTAAAATGAAAGGCTAATGGGCATTTTTCCCT
>JASDQU011176975.1:10992-24529 GCA_032191745.1 Picea mariana
AAGAGTTGTTAAAATTCCAATGGACCTACTATGATCTTGAGGATTCTACTTGGGAGAAGGAAGATGCCATGTGGACAAAGTACCCACAACGTTTTGAATAAATTTTGGAATTTTGATTCATGTTTTGTATATGCACTGAGAACAATGCCAAAATAAGAGGGAGGGGATGTAACACCTCGAGTTTTGAAGCTCCATATTGAATAATTTATTTTGTTAATTGATCAAAGTCCAGAGTGCCCAAACAATTAAAAGAGGCCAGAGTGCCTAGGAAATGTAATGTTTGGATCATTATTAATAATAAACACATCGTTGGCTGCTAGACGGACAAGGACAAGAGTTATAGGGGGTTATGATTCCAAAAGAGAGGGGGATTGAGGGGCTAAGTATTTATTTTATAATTTTAATTACCCATTTGTTTTAATGGAGGAAATCAATTACGAGAGATTCTTTGGGGAAGACCATGAGGTTCTTTATTCCTAGAAATTACATAAACTCATCCCTGGTCTGTTGGAGGGGTTCTAACTCCCGTTCTCGCTCTTGTTCTTCTGCTGATCGCTTCTTCTTCACTCATAAATGCATCCACTCGATTGATCATTGTTCACACATTTCATTTGGTTCTCACTCCATTCATTTTTTCACCCATTCGTCTTTCCTCATTGGTGTCTTGGCTTGAAAGGGGGAAACAAACTGCTGAAGAGAAGCCATGGTATTGTTGGATGTAGAGATTGCTAGTGTAATCCAATCATGAATCAAGGCCTTCATGTATGATATGTTTTGGCCTATGTCCATATTTTCTTAGAGATGCGAGTCCTGAGAGTCCCAACATGGAGATTCTGGACCAACTGCACTAGAGCCCTGGAAGGAGAAGGACTTCCCAAGAGACTACATGGAAGAGATAGGTGGGGGTCTATTCTCTTGGGTGGTGTAGGATGGGTAGAAGAGAGCTCGTGTAATTTGGATTGATGTGGGAACTGGGAAGCCTATGAGATCTTGAGTGATGAATGGTTTGGGAAGATGAGTAACACTCTGAAACCATCCTTGTGGATTCATAACCCTCGCTCGGGGGTGACATTACTATTGAAAATTAGAAAAACAATGTCTACGGTTGGGTGGAACTTCCTTGGTCTGCATCCAGTCGATGATTCATTTTATAAAAGATAATTTCTCTCTGTTATGGTTATTTACCCGCGTATCTTTATTTTCGCTGCGTGTTCCATTATCTATGAATTTTGTATCTATCATATGCATTCTTGCTGTTTATGAATGTACATGTCGTATGGTTCATTCTTTTATGTTTATCTTGAATTTGATCAATGCGTGTGAATATTTCATGCATTCTTGTTATTTAAAGTTAGATAATATGTTGAATTAGTCCAGACAGGGGACTTGAAGTTAGCATGCCTGACCTGTGGGTGGCTGCGTATGTTACAAGGGGATTGGGTATTTTTAAGACTACAACCATATAAATAGATGTCCCTCAACCAAGCTAAGAAGGATGATAAATTATCATCAAAGTACTATGGCCCTTATAAGGTGTTACAAAATATTGGTACTATGGCATACAAATTGGAGTTGCCTGCATCTTTGTGAATACACCCAGTTTTCCATGTTTCATTTTTAAAGAAGGTTATAGGTGACAAGATCCCAGTTCAAACTATATTGCCAGAACTTGACGAGGAAGGAAAAATCGTATTGGAGCCTGAAGCTATCACTGACACAAGAATTCACCAGATGAGGAATAGATCCATTTAAGAGTATCTCATTAAGTGGAGGAAACTACCTGCTGAAGATTCCACTTGTGAAGATGAGTCTTTTATACAAAAGAATCCATAATTACTCAAGCATTGTGGACACCACTTGTCTGAAGGGGAGGGGAATGTTAATCCCTAAAAAGTGGCACATTACCCCTTAATTGGGGTATGTTATCACATATAGTTGTCAAGGGAAGCAAGTCACCCAAGTTCATGGTCTACACAGGAAGCGTCCAAGTGCAGCATGTAGAGCAGCTCATTTCGGGCTTAAACTACAAACAGGAGGGCTCAATTTTGCAGCGGTGGAGATCCCCTATGAGGATCAGATTAGCCCCCCCCCCCTGGGTATTCAAAGTTTTAGAATTGCATGAAGTATAGATCCATGAAAAGAGACAAAGCCCAAAGTGAGATGAGTCATTGATCTTGAAGGGAGCACGTGGCATCTGATCCAAGTGTTCACAAAAATAAGCTTCAGGAGTTTTGACGTAGGAAGTGTGTAAAAATTCCGAAGAGATGAAGCCTGAAGTCCCGAAGTGAGTCTGGACCCTATGTCAATAGGGAAACATGACAACCAATCTCTCACTTTGGGAATTTTCCTCCGATAAGCTCTTCATGTTTCACATTCAAAAGCGTCGAAGTCTTGAAGACCCGAAGCATCAAAGTCCCGAAGTGTCGAAGCATGTGACGCACTCTCATTAGGCATGATGCGTGGAACTCTTTCCAGGTCATTCTTTCATGGCCATGTCACCCTCCTTATCATGACACATCAATAGACGTGACATCATATGACATCATCTGGATCACCCATCAGCGGGGACATGTGGATGAAATCTGTGAGCATTGGATAAAGGCCCAAAGTAATCCTCGACCATTCAATTCATGAGGACACACATTAGTATATCGCTAGCTCCAGGTAAAGGCCTTTGGGAGCCCAGGTTTGAGATTTATTTTCTTGGAGTCCAGAGACGCGAAAAGCGTCTCATCCGTCGATCTCAGGGAGCCATGTGTCGTCAGATTCTCATCTCTGAAGGTTTTACTTGGAGGGAAATGGATTTTGAGAATTGAAATTCCTGAAGGCTGATTCGCAAAGCAAATCATGGCCATTGTTTTGAAGGGGAAGATCTGATCCATCAATCTAAAAAGTGCCAGAGCTGAGCCGTTGATCAGAGGGCCTAATCTTATATTGCAAGATCAATGGTCACACCAAATTGTGGGGTCAGAAGGTGCGCATACTTTAAAATCTCAGGGGTGGGTCACAATTGGAATCGTGGTTTTTAGAAAGGGACGCATGGTCGTTCATGGTGAATTGTGGGGACAAAAGTGGTTTTCTTTCAAACCACCCTTGGTAGCGCCTGCAATTGTGCAATTGCGTAGGGTCATGGCCCTAGGTCACATTGAATATGGAGTGATGGAGAGGAGTTGTGCCAAAGGTCGAAAGCGCCTGCATTTGGTCACATAAGAAGATCTGCTTGGCCTCGAGGCATCAGGATTGACTCAAAGAAGTCACGAGCACCACCTAGAACATTCATGGGTGTCAGGCCTTGTCCTGATCTCGATGAAGGTAGTTATTGAAAATGGGGGTGGTGGTTGAGACCTCATCTAACCACATAAATGGAGTGCGTAAAGAGAAGGGTTGTGGGGGCCGATTGTCAGTCCAAAGCTCCCTAGTGGATGAATTTTCTTGTAGAGCCCACACTGATTCGGGCTCACATCTGACGTAAGAAGGCCTGCATAGTCTGACAGATCAGGCATTGACTAAAAACTTTGAATGCAATGGTCCGATCACACTCCTAGTGGTTGTAGCAGTTCTGAGAATAAGTAGTTAGTTCTGATATTTTGTTATGATGGAATGGTTGATCTAGGCTCCCTACTATTGTAATATTTTGATGAAGAACACTGGTTCTTTGGTTATGTCTTGATTTGAGACTTCTTGATTAATCTAAGTCAACTTTCTTACTCCATCTTATTTGCCTCTGATACTGAGAGAGTTCATGATTGACTGATTCACATGGATTGTTGTGACTATATTATGATGAATGTTTGATTATAATGTTATGATTTCTTTCAGTTTCCTTGAAATTTGAATCCAAGAGGATATTGTGTTTAAGTTTTTCTTCCTTAGGCTGCTAGAAGGCCTGGTGTTCACGACAGACCTCTACACTTTTCTCACCAAAGTCTTCCTCATGCTCACCTTTACTCCAACTTATTGACTGAAGTTGATCCAAGACCTCAATTTCTTGTGCATACTAGTCCAGATTTTCGAGTTAGAATGTTAATTTCATCGAGTCTTCTCCATTTGGCCTCTTAAAAATCATTTACCTTTACTGTATAAAATGATGGGTACTGGGCTTACCTTCTATGCAATCTGAGGGTGAATTCTAGTGCTAACATTTCTTGGTGCCATTACCGGTGAACGAATTGAATACATTTCCATGGGATAGAATGACAAAGAGATTTTGATTCCGAAGGTGCATCAGATATCAGAACCATTGAAGATTGTAGTTTGCACCTGGCGACTCCATAATCAAAGAGTCTGTTGAGGAAAAGATATGAATAGATCTTACTCAAGAATTTTCAGACTTTACTTGGCTAAAGTAAAGTAGACGGGAATATCATCCTATGTTTATATCCAACAAAAATAATATCCTAACTCACAAGTATTAATTATGAGTGCTTAGGCTAGTCTTTTATCAACAAAAATAAATAAATACATCAGTTTCTGAAATAAATACAAGAATAAAAGTAAATATACCAAGATGATAATCAAGACAATTGAGACATAAATAAATCCTTTATTTCATTCCAATTCACCAAAGAGTCATTTCCTTTACAGGATCTCATACATAAATCTTGGGCCAAAGTCAAACTTAGACATCCCCGATGGAACATACAAAAGGACCTCTGACATAAAACCAAAACTGAACTCTAAAAACTGGATCAACTTGCCACAAATTGCTACCCATTCGACTCTTTGAAGAACAAGTGTTTGAATGATTTGATTCATCCTTGAATATTGTTGTCTACAATAAGACCCTTAGCATGCTTTTGATTCTATCCTCCTCTTGTTCCTCCCCTTACTTCTTCTTTAAAAAAATTAGAATTGGTTGAAGTAGTTAAACCAACTTATTAGTTAATCTAACTAAAGACTCAACTAACTTTAGTTGGGGGGGGGGGAAGTAATAATCATAATAGGGTCATAAATAAATAATAACTAGTAGGTGGGACTCCTTGTGACTCCCTTTATTTCATAAAAATCATAACCATCATAACATAATCCATTAGTTAATAAAACACACCCCTTGTGCCTCCCCTCAAACACATTTACTTTTGGTAATTTTAGCTCATGAAATTTGAAAATATTTGAAAATAATACTCATATCCAAAATAAAACAAGCTATCCAAGATCCATGAAGTCCACCGTCATAAAAAAATAAACAACATAAAAATCAAAAGCCATATTTTCCAGTCTGTGATGCAACCCTTCCTTGGTTGCTATTGTCACCTCTTGATTTTCTTGAATTTTCCTTGGGTTGGGCAGAGATTTAGGCTTTATCTCACTAATCACATCAGAACAATCATCCCTCAAATGCATCTGTGAAGACATGGATCTATCGGAGTCATTGAGGGGTGAGGAAGGGGCAACAATAGCTTTTCATTTATCAAATGCATGGTGGGATTAAGTCTTCAATCTCTTGCTGGCATGGGAGGATTGCATTGGCGAGTGGTTAGGGGCAGCTTGGAAAATGGGGTTCAAAGGTGGAGGAGAAGGAAAAGTTAAGTTGGTCCAACCACGGTGTTGGGAGGCTGTTGGGTGAACAATCTCCTGCCACCCATAATTTTTCGGGACTTCAGGCTGTAAAGAGACATGAGGAGGCACATGGATGAATCCTTTTAGGCCTAGGTTGGAATATTCCCTTCCCAATCTAATTAAAGAATCCAGCATGAAACAATTGGCCAAGCTCTTCTGAATCAACATCAAAATGTATAGAAAAACTTGGCCTTCTTGGGCTTCGGTTCCAATTACCTCTACCTCTGTTTCCTTGGCCATGGCTTCCCCGACTGAAAAAATGCATCCCGCATATGTTAACGATTAGAAAATAGTCTTTTAAATAACCATGCATGACAAATCCTTAAAAATAAAAAATAGATTTGGTTAGAATGTATCAGGCTCATGCAATCCAATCCATACAAATTGTTCTAACATTAATCAATGAGCAGGGGGGTGAAACCGTGTTGTGGGATATGTGAGGGGTTTGTATTGGGTGAAAATATGATATAATGAAAGGGAATAAGAAATGGTCATTTCTCAATGACAACAACAATCAACTATAAATCAACCCGATAAACCTTACATAATTCCACTCAAGACACTGCCACTTCATCCACTTAACACATACATTTTCTTGGTTGTAATCAATATCAGAACAAGGAGTGAACAAAATGAATATGGGATATGTGAGGGGTTTGTAATTAGCAGAAAATGAGATAATGAGAGGGAAAGAAATAATTATTGTCCATGAGATTAATCAAGCAATCCATAACATATTTTGCAGTAAGAAAAATATGCATCAACCAACAATCAGATGACTAAGTAACAATTCCTGTGTTTTATTTGCCTAATTTCACTGTCCATTGATATCCAACACAGTGCCATTACAAAACAAAAGTATTTCACACAATTTGTAAGAGGTTCTGTTCCCTTTATTCACACATTCTGCATTTTACAACAGTGAACAACAACATTCATTCCCAATCCATAATCATTAACATCCACCACTTCCATACATTTCCCCAATCCACATCTATATTTAAAAGTAGCATTTTGAAGATAATAATGAAATCACTATTTCTGTAATAGAGCCAATCAATATCTGTAATAATATTTGTTCCCATATATATATGTAGTAGAAAGATCAAAATAATCAAAACCTCACATGCCACGCCTGAAATGACAATTGACTATACAGCCAACAGTCATCATTTAGACACAGGCTATGCAGGAGTAAATGTCCAAGGCAATGCAACCATGCCACTGTAAAATGAAACATCTTAATGTGACTTAAAAGATGAGCCAAATACTTGACACTACTTTCATCAATAGTGGTAAATTTCAGTAAATAACATGCTTAAAAACTTTGAGGGTATCACTGAGTATAAAACAAACCATCCATTCTACACACAGAGTGCAACCAACCAAAATCCATGATACAACATTTCCACTCATCACAACAAACACACAGTCGTGCCAATAACTCAACAGATTGTGTTGGGGCTATGCGCATAAATAAGTGGTTGGTTCATTTAAGTGACACCATGATTCAATCAAATCCGTACGCACCCAGGCCTATTCAACCAACAAAATGAGGATGCCATGGATATGCCTTCTATAGTTATCCAGTTGATTGTCATTCGACCCCAGGGGGAAACATAGTTATCATGCCCAATGTTTCATTTGCAAAACACCATACATGGAACACAACCTATCTAAGCAACCCTAAGCATTCGTGACCAATGTCAACCATCAACGAAATCACCATAAGTGCCAAATTAGTGACTGTACATCAACCAACAATTCACCATTTTTTGTAAAAAAAAAAAATCAATCAATCGAACAAGCCACGGTATCTGTGCATACCCATGCATCCAATCAAAATAGGTAGAGGCCCTTCCATTGAAAAAAAAATGAGTTTATTTGACATTAGGTGGGTGGTTGTGAAATTTTAGAAGTGCAAATTGGCAATGTAAGGCTCATGTTATTATCATAGAGGCAGTGAGGAAAAGCTATACCAACACGACTGCTATACGACCAATGGGTGAGCCCACATTCGAAGCAACAAAACACAATAATCAAGAACAACTTAACAATCTTGACAGTATCCCTATGCAGCTCCATTTTGGAGGGTTGAGGGTTTGCATGGTAGCCATCACAGGAGGAAAGGCACCAATTATAGTTAAACTTCGAGGCCAAAGGCGTATGCACAAGGAGGACTATGATTCACTTGTGAACGGGAGGCAGTTCCTTGACATAGCCTAAACATAAAACAAGGCTCTAGTTAAACCCAAGAATCGTGAAGACAACCATCCAACCATGATTTAAAAAACCTTTAACCAAATGCATTGGTAACAAAGCGATATCACCCAGGAAGACCACCAACTTCGATGAACTCAAAACAATTATAAGAAGAACCATCTATTTTCCATTCAAAACCAAAATTCCACACAGTTGCAGCACTCAAGAAAAACAAAAACCCACACAAATGAGCCAAAATTATCTCATAACCAGAGTGAAGTCAAGAATGGCCAAAAGAGACATACTTGTTAATTGAAATCCTTAAGATGGGAGGTAGCCGAGCGGTTTCACCCTGCCAAAAATCTGGAGCGTGAACGCAACAACAAGAACAACAATAGTCCGACTAGGATGGCGACCAAGAGGAAGGGTAAAGGTGACGTGCAATAAATGCACGTCGCCTCCATCCACATATCATTTACTTAGCAGTACATTCCAACGGGCCCTCCATTAACACCATTAATCAACCCTTGCATTGAGAACATCAACAAATTTAAACTATAACATAATCCAAGTTCCACATAACAATTCACCCATTCATATTATTACTTTTCCAAATGCGCCACCCATCATCATATTCCCAATATAACTCAAATAAATTGCATGACCACTCTACAATCTAAGAGATCATGTATAGAATCATCACCAATAGGGTGATCAACATCAACCTGAACCATAGCATAATCACCATACATACAGACTATATAAAATCGCAAGCCATTACTTCCATGCGGCACCAAAATTTCCACCATATGCATATAAAACGTATGTTAACACAATTTCATAACCATTTCCTTTTTAGCTAGGGTTTAACAATAACCAACAAATATTTTATGCATGTAGTATTGCAGAACTGGTCCCTTTGCACTCTTTGTAATGCTTTGCCTTCTTCAAAACTGCCCATCATGTAATTCTACTGACATGTTTATTATGTAGGTGTAATGGGAGTAGTCACCATTAATGCATAGCAGGATGTAGAGAAAGCTCAACTCACATCAATAACAACGACATCAGCATCAACCATGTAAACCTCTGTAGCAGATCTTCATAACATCAAATAAACGAACATATCTTCTCTCCAATAATTCAAGGGGGTCCCACCTACTAGTATTATTTAGTTTTATAATAATAGGCTTTGGAAACACTTTGCAAGAGAAAATACGTTGACGTTTTCAATTGTCAACAAACTAGTGACTCCACAGGGAAATTTGTTTTTAATAGATTAGAACTCAGAACTCATGGTTTCACAGACCAAGAATAGTAATCTCAAGAAGACGTAGCTCGAATGATTATGCAACAAGCGGAAGTGAGTGGATTTAATGGAAATATGACCGGGAACTTGAGAATAACTTATGAAAAATGTTAAGTATGAGGGGTTTTTACCATTGTATGCATAATCCATTGACCATAATCTATTCTTTAACCTCTAAGGAGAAACATTTCCAGATTTTCTCTTGAATTCTCAATGGGTGAAGAAATGGCGAGAAGAAGTGGGAGATAACCAATTCTTTATAAGATAACAGTGGAAATGTATGGCAATTTCAAGGGTCCTTTAGAGACGACATCATAACAACTGTGTAAGCTTGATTTTTATTGACTAAAAATGCTGTGGCAAATATGATCCAACATATTATTCTCTATTGAAACTAAAAGATGACCCAAAACAAAGCTCAAAAAGAATGAATTTGCAAAAGATTAAAAAAAACAGAAATAAAGTGATAGAAAAATAAAGGCAGTAGAAAATACTTGAAACAGAAAACAACTACTGTAAGCAAAAGAAAAAACGAAAAATCAAAAAACAAAGCTATACTATTAAAATACAGGATATCCAGACAACATAGATCTTTTCACGTTGGTTCCACATAATGCTTTAAGTGAGAACTGTTAGTGATGTATGAAAATAATCGCTCCTGCAAAATGTTTTAGAATGTAAGAATTTGTACCTAAGACAAAAGCGATTTTGAAAGGACCCAACCATAATTTCTGAAATTTTGAATGTCTTCCCCTATCAGTGTGAGCTGAATCCCATAGCAGGAACTTTTCATTGACCTTAAACTTGACAGTTTTGACACTCTTGTTGAAATACTTTTTAATGGTCTACTATCTCCTTTTAATATTATCCAAAGCAAACATTATTTGTTCTTCCAAGGCTAGTAATGCATTTACTCTTTGTGGAACATCTAGAGAATTTAATTCTTCGGTCTGTACCATCAACCTTAAGAAAGAAAGTTCCAGCTTGGTTGGAAGGAGGGATTATTGAGCATAAACCAACTGAAAAGGGGTACAACCAATACTTTAGTGGTAGTTTAATCTACCTAGAGGGCATAAGTGAGGAGAGTGTGCCACTGGTGAGGTTTGTCCTCGATGAGCCCTTTGACGATCCTTACCATATTTTTGTTAGTGGACTCAGCTTGCCCGTTTACTTGGGGATAATAAGCTGATGATGTGAGATGTTTAACCCCCAATTTGTCTAGAAACTGAGTCAGCTTAGCATAAATGAAAGCAGGACCATTGTCTGTAATAATTTCCAATGGAAGACCAAATCTGGAAAAAAAATTATTTTCAAGGAAAGAAATTACCTGATCGTCTGTGGAATATTTAAGTGGGACACCTTCGGTCCATTTAGTAAAATAGTCCGTGGCTATTAAGATGAAAAATTTCCCAGCTGAAGAAGGAGGGTTAATAGGACCAATAAAATCTGATCCTCACTTTGAAAAGGGAAAATCTGGCAAGACAAGTTGTAATGGCATGGTTGAAAGGCGTTTTTTCCCAACAATTTTTTAGCATTTGTCACAAGACCTCGAAAAAACATAAGAGTCATGAAATATCGAAGGCCAATAATATCCCTTCCTAATAATTTTGAATGCAGTGGTCTTTGCAGAAAAATGACCTCCTACATGAATGACAGAACTTGAAGAGCCGTGCGCTTCCTGCAACATTTTCTATGCATCTTCATTGTTTACACAACAAATTAACACACCATCACCAAATCTCTGAAATAATAGGTCTCCTATAATGACATATCTTGTAGATTCAAGACACAGTCTTCTCCTTTGATGAGTGTCTAAGTTGTCTGGACATCTTTGGTTCTGTAAATAATAAACCAATTTTTTGTACCAAGGATGTTCAGACACAGGGAGGGTCTGATTGTCAATGTAAAAGAGGGACGAAAGGGAACTATATTCTTCATCAACTTCTTCACCATTCTCAGTGTGCTGAGCCAAGTGAAAGGCTAGGTCATGTCCCTTGATAGTGGTAGAAGTCACGATATTCAAATCATGCTCCTGGATCTTGGAAATCCAATGTGCAAGTTTTTCTGAAAGATAAGTCTGTGAGAGAAAAAACTTAATAGCAGGTAAAGGGACTTTTACCAACGTATGCTTACCTAAGATATAGTGGAAAAACTTTTCAATGAATTTAACAAGAGAAAAAGTGTGTTTATCAATAAAAGAGTATTTAAATTCATCATCAGACAAACTTTGACTCATGTAAGCCACATGTTTTTCATTTCCTTGACCATCATCTTACATAAGGACAACAGAAACTGCCTCCCTGGTGGCATTAGTATAAATCGTGAACTCCTTCTCAAAATCCGGCTTCGCCAAAACTGGTGTGGAACTAATTCCTTTATTAATCCATTCAAAATCATTTCTGACATCATCAGTCTAGGAAAAAGAATGGTCCTGCTTAAGAAGATTATGGATTGGCTTGACCATCACTACAAAATCTAGAACAAACCTACAGACGAAGTTAATAACTCCCATAAAGGCTTGAAACTCTTTCTTGGAAGTAGGAGCAGTAAGGTTAAGGATAGCAACAATTTTTTCTGGATCGATACTTATTCCTGAATCAGAGACAATGTGTCCAATGAGATTTCCCTCGGTAACACCAAAAATAGACTTGGAAGGGTTTAGGGAAATTCCAAACTTCCTACACCGCACAAGAACCTTTCTCATATGGCCAAAATGATCTGATCGGATTTTAGAGTAAACTGTCAAGTCGTCAAGGTAGATCTGAATGATCTTATCGATCAAATCATCAAAATCTAATTTCATAGCTTTTAAAAGTGGCACATGCATTATATAAACCTAATGACATATGCTCATAAGAAAGGTAGCCCAACAATTAATAAAGGTGGTTTTATACTTATCTACCCTTTTTACCTTGATTTGATTGTAACCGGAAAACTCGTCAAGTAAGGACATCATTTGTGACCCTGCAACTTGCTGAAAATCATTTCCATGTTGGGAAGTGGGAAGTGGTCCTTTATACTAGCTCGATTTAATGTGCGAAAATCAACACACAATCTAATCTGACTAGTTGTTTTTCGAACAGGGACTAGATTTGAGACCCATTCAGAATACTTGACTGGAAAGATAATTCCAGCCTTCAAACGTTTTTCCAAATCCTTTTGAATGGTTGCTTCTAGCACATGGTTGATAGGTCTTTGTCTTTTCCTAACTGGTTTTACACCTTCCTATATGGAAATGGCATGCTGTATAAGGCCATGATCAAAACCATAAATATCCTCATAAGACCAAGCAAAAACGTCTCGAAATTCACCAAGCAACTTGGAAAACTTATCCTTCTCTTCATCTAAACATTTGGCACCTATTTTAACGTTCTTTGGAGTCTCGGCTGTCCCAATTTTCAAGGAGATGGTTTCACCCACCTTCCTTTTCGAATATTCTTCTTTTTTTTTCTCCTTGTTGCCTACATCACTTGAAGAAAATGAACTCTCTAGAGGAGTCAAGCCTTTAGGAATCCTATTATCTTCTATGGATATAATTTCCTTAGGCTTAAAAGGTTCATTTTGGATAAAATCACAAATGATCTCGTCATTAGGGAAGACCTACCAATATTCTACATTGTCAGAAATATGTGGATGATATAAGGATTGAAAGGTACAATCGGGTCTATGCGATAGAAGTTGTCGAGTAGGAGAAGCTGCAAAAACAACTAACCGATCAACCATGGAGTTTAGTTCCCTCTTTACCTGAGTGATGTTGAAGGACAATAGGTTTGAGATAAGAGCCCAAACTATTTGGGTGTATCGTTTCATCATTTTGTTTCTAGGGGAATAAATATTACATACGAGGTTAACAACAAGCTCGGAATCCCCGAAAATTGATAGGTGAGAACAACCAAGATTATATGCGTTTTAAATGCCTAATAACAGGGCTTCAAATTCAGTGACATTGTTTGTGCAAGAAAACTCCAGCCTATAAGAAAAATTATGGATTTTCTGATAGGAGAAATTAAGACAACATGAGCTCCATTACCCTCATTAAAGCATGAACCATCAAAGTGCATGTGCCACATACCATCATCTAAATTGATTTGTTCCAAAGGAATATTATCCTCCTCAGCAAAGATGGAGTATACTCCTAGGTCCTATTCGATATAGTTTACGTTAGGTTGTGGGATACTCTCGATATAAGGGGATATACTTCCTTCTCTAAGAACTATAATGTTTTTTTCATTCTGAGGAACAGATAAATGTGTTCCGTTGAGTGAGAGGTATCCACATGTTAAGGCTTGCCAATCTCTTCCCAAAATAATTAGTAATTTCTTACAGGCATATCAATCGCCTGAATGATGAGGGTTGTCTTTATTTCGGGGTGAGCACACAAAACTAAGGTCACATCTTTAATCTCACCTATGGTCCTTTGTTGAATATTATTATAGGAAAGCATGCTTTTGGTGTTTTCATTTGTAC
>JASDQU011176978.1:6965-26673 GCA_032191745.1 Picea mariana
AGCGGTCTTAAGAGCGCATGTGCGGTCTTAAGACCGTGCATGCAGTTTTTCCACTCAACCTACATGGAAATCTATGTGGAGTTTCATACATATCTGAAATTATAGGTATAGGAACGTGTGCACGTTCCTAAGAATGTGCACGCATTCTTTTGAGTGTGTGTTCTTAATCATTACCTTGCCAATTTTTTGGCCACCAAGTTTTTGCACTCACCCTATTTCTCTTGGGATGAAGCTCTTTGTTTCAAAAAATACTTAAGGTTGCAATGATCAATTTTAATTTGGAAGTGTTTCCCCAACAGATAAGGATTCCAGAGATCCAGTCCATGAAAAATAGCCAACATTTCCATTTCATAGGTGGATTTAACCAAATTTCACTCTGAAATTTGCTTACTAATGAAAAAGAAATGTTTTTCATATTACATGAGGACACAAGGTCTTCACTCGAAGGACCTATGATGTAACACTTGCATTCATGAGATATTAAATAATACCCCTAATTTCTGTAGATATTTATAAATACCTCAAAATGTCCTTTTGTTGAACCCACCTACCAATACATATTTCCACTAAAAGAAACCTTATTTTTACTAGATATCCTTTTTACCCTTTTCTACCCTACAGCCCCTCATTACCTACAATATATTGAATTTATTTTTCACAATTTAAAAACCTCATTTATGAATGAACATGATAAGATATTGGTCAACAAGGTGAATCCCCCTTGCATGAGGATTTTGTCAATGCCTTTCCCAGAAGCATCACATTCCGAGACAAAAGTCTTGTTGAAGTCAGGAAGTGCTAGAACAGGAGTTTTGCACACATCCTATTTCAAGGATTGAAAGGATTGATGAGATGAAAGATTCCAACTAAAATAATTATTTTAAGAAGATCAATGAGAGGAGATGCAAGTTTACCATAATTATGAACAAACTTGCCATAATATCTTGTTAAACACAAGAAACCACAAAAATTTTTAAAACTTTTAGGGTGAGGCTAATCCTTCATAGATTCAATTTTCTTGGGATCCTCATGTACACAATCCTTGTTGAAAATGACGGAGGATAGGACAAATGACATGATTCATGAGACTTTGAGAAGTGGAAGGTGCATTACATAGGCCAAAGGGAAAGACCAAGAACTCATAGTGACCCTCATGAATTCAAAAGGTAGTCTTGGGAATGTCTTCCTCTTTCATATGTATATGATGGTATCCAAAATGGAGATCAAGTTTGGTAAATTACTAAGCACCACTCAACTCATCCAAAACATCATCAATGACAAGAATGGGAAATTTGTCTTTGATTGTGATTTTGTCGAGGGTGCAAAAATTAGGACACATGCACCAAGTGCCTTCTGGTTTTAGTACCATGACTATAGGATAAGAATAAGGGATGGTAATAGGATGGATAACACTATATTCTAGTAATTTCTTAACAAAATTCTCAATTTCATTTTTCTAGTAAAAGGGATGATGATAAGGGAGAACATTGGGAGGAATATTACTAGGGACTAGGGGAATGGAATAATCATGGGCACCACATGAAGGGGGGAATCCTTGGGGAGTGTTAAAAATAGCTTGGTGTTGGGATAATAGAGATTGGAGGTCGGGATGTAGAGGGGGTCTCAAATTCTTGAATGGAATAGATTTGGGAAATAATATCGTAATGACCTTATTTTAGTAGATTTTCCAATTCGGTGGGATTTGATGATCTCAAGGGATATTGTTGTGATGCCTTTCAATTTATACTGATGTCCCTCCTATTGGAATTACATGGTTAAGTACTTTAAATACATGGTTAAGGTGTCAAGTGTCTGTAACCATTCACCATCTAGCACAATGTCATAATCAACCATGTCGATAGAAAACATATGAGATCTTAGGTGGTATTGACCAATTTGTAGGCACACATTTTCACAACACCCCCGACATTTCATAGAACCACCATTTGCAATCATGATTTGAAAATTGTTGACTAAAAATATATAGCACATGGTCTCTTGAGTAATGTGGTGATGGATAAAATTATGGGTGTTACCACTGTCGACTATGATAATGACTTTACTATGCTTAATCTAGCCATTTAACTTGAGGGTTTGGGGAGAAGAAAAACCAATGAAGGCATTGAGAGAGACAAGTGGTTCAACTTATGCTAGATTAGAGGGTGAGGTATGATCATCTATTTTGGGTATCTCTTCAGCATGGGGAACATCCACATCTTCGTTATAAACATCTTAAAAATTTCCATAAAAATCTTATGTTCCTTCCACTTGTGCCTTGCAAAACATTTTTCATCACAATTATAGAAAACACCCTTAAGTTGGTTTTCAACCATTTATGCTCGGGGTAATTATGGATATTGAGAGGAGTGATAAGAGGGGTGATATTGGTGGTTCTAGGGAGAGGAATAAAGGAGGATTTTTTGGGTGGGGAAGAGAGTGCTTCATGTGCTTCCTTGGTGCATTTATTAGCTTCCATCTATGTCTGGGGCTGATCCATTATGACATGGGCTCAAATTTCATCCTTCGGGACACTAATAAAGAATTCCCTGAAGAAGGTGTCTAACATGACATCCCTTCTCAAAGAAATTTTTTGAAAGGTGGTGATATAGTCTTCCATTGTGCTAGACTATTTCATCTTGGTTAATTGGCCCAAATGACGCGTGTCAGTGTCAAAGAATTCATAAATATCCTCAACAAACTATGTCTAAGAAACATACCCTCTGCATGAAATTTTACTCTATTTCCACCATGGCCAACGTTCAAGATCCAAATAAAGGACATTGATATGAAATTTTTTCCAAATCATCAGTAATTCCATGCAGGTAGAAATACTATTCCATTTGGGAGACCAATATTGTGGGGTATGAGCCATAAAATTTATTCACAACCACTTTGGGGACATGGAGGTAATGATGAAGGTGTCTGGAATCGAAGGCCATGGTATGGGGGGATTCATCTCTATTGATGTGTGAAGGTTGGTAAGAGGAGGTAGGGCATTGGAATGGGCTCATCCATTGGTGAGGTTAATTTTGAGGGATTCAAAGTGGCCATTGGGTGTAAAATTGTCTATAATTAAGGGAATGATATTGGGTAGTGTGGGATACAACTTGGGAATTAAAGGAACCAATTTTAGAAGTCATGTTTTGGATGGAATTTTTTTTTAGGCCAATGTCTATTTACAAGGATTTTATGGTTGTTTCAAACACTTGGTTGTGGGTGTGAGACATTTGGGAGTTAGGTGAAGAAGTGGGTGGGTAGATGTGAACACAAAAAAAATGATTATAAGTAATAGATATGGTTGTTATCGGGGCAAAGAGTAGAATGTATTGGGATAGGTCATAAAAAAGGGTGGTGGTAGTTTTGGGTGGGAACATAGAAAAAAAGGCTTATAAGTGATAAATACCACTATTATCAGGGAGAAGAGAAGAATCCAATGGGATAGGTCTCAAACAAGGGTGTGAGGAGAAATACTATAAATATGACAGTGACAGAATGCCCAAATTTTTAACAAGCAAAATTGTGTAGGAATTTTTCAACCTTGATGTGTGAAGTTTTCGTGAAACCTGCATAGAGAACCTAGCTAGTAAAAATTCATAGAAATATTGCAAAAGAAATACACACACACACACACACACAAAGAGAGAGAGAGAAAGAGATAATAATGAATTGTATTACATGTATATTCCACACTAAAAGAGTGAGTATTTTACAAAAGATATAATCTACATGAGAAACTAATGCACCATAGTAGTGATTTAGAGATATTTGGACACTCACTAATAGAAATTGGAAAGAATTTCCACTTAAACCTAGTTAACTGGCCATGAAGTCATCAGTTAATTGAATCACATGAGTTGAGTGGAGAGAAAATCATGCATGCACATGGGTATCCCTCTCCTAGACTCATGCATGTGACATTCTCCCTCTTGGTGATAAAACCAAGGTTTCCATGCATGACTCTACTCCACTAGTCTAACTAAAGTATAATTGAGCCAAGACCAACTAGTCTAACTGAAGTGTAACTGAGACAAGACTGAAGATGATGTATCACCATATTTTAGTGGGGAATTTTCTCATATATGGATGGCCTCCTCAACATTATACTAATAAACTTAGGAAAAAGTGGGTTTGAGTGTGAAATATCTCCAACAACCCCTCTAAACACTAATAGGGTGTAAATGAAGAATGGGTTTCGACATGAATCCATGTTAGATACCCATTTTACAATGCATATAATGAATGGACATTGAAAAAGAAGAAATAGGGAAAAACCTCATGGGAAACCCCCATTCAAAGTACAATACCAAAAAGGAAGAAGGACAATTTCTAGGAAAATGTGTCTTTCACTACACAAAGACCTCACAACTGTGCAAGTTTATGCTCAATGAATATTTTGTTGAAGATATATATGTCTATATAGATATGATGAAGTAAATGAACCAGTGAGATATTCGTATATATCCACTTTCTCTTATTGGAAGGAAGAAGATCCAAATTCCCTTGATTCATGGTAGTTTTCCAATATGGATTCCCTTCGACTTTTACATAGGCCTAAGGGTTAGATTTCATAACTATATATAAATGCATGTGCATTATTGGTCCCGTGTCTATGAGAGCATATGTGTTTCCCTAAAATTGGGATATCATCCTTCTAAGATAGGCAAGATCATTCGCAAGATAATCAATTTTTGGTAGGATGGACTATTCCCACTTGGGCATTTGATGTGGCTCATCATCTACATTCTCAAGATATTTTGAATCTGATTCAAAAATCAGATTCAAAAATCTGATATAAAATCTGATTGGATTGGAAGTAGAAATAATCTCGAACGTCTGGAACAAGAGGATGTGTGGAAGTCTTTACATGTGGCTCTTGAGATGCATGCATGGGAGTCTTTGCATGTTAAGCCTCATACAAATCCCCATACAAAACAAATTTTATGTATAAAACCCCTTATTAATACCCTTATTTAATTATTACATTTCTTGTGTTATATTTGTATGTAGGATTTGAACCCCTTAATTGTACACTTTCATTATAATTGTACCCTTTGTATCCTATATATATACCAAGGATACCTAGTCTTAGGATCATCTTATATTATCTCATATTGTTTTCTAAAATGGATATATTGTAAAAGGAGGTTTCTCCCTCAAAGTGGAATGCAATTATTGACTTTTTTCCATTTCTAAGGCGTTTGATCATAACATTTGGTATCAAAGCATTTATCCTAGGGTTTTTCTTTTATAAGAAAGTCATCTTAGAATTTTCACTATAATTTTTTATGGGATGATTCAGACAAAAGAACATCGAGGTTATTTAGAATACATTGCAAGGTATATGTAGTAGAAATTTTATCTTCTAGGTCATTATACTTTCAGAGATACATCATGTAGAAGATAGACATTTTCACTATTCCTATTACTATTCTCAAATAGGTGTTACGGGTAAAATTTGCATATATTCTTCAGCGAGGATCCAAATTTAGTGAGACTAGCTACATTTTAAAGAGAAAAGTCCATAGTATTTTTGGTACAATTTTTAGATTCAAGTATCAAATATTGGACATGTTGAATTCTGTACAATTTTTCTCTCTGGAAACATCCAAAAAACAACAAGGTTTGGGATAGTTATCATAAATTTCACTTGGAACATCAAAGTTTGGTTATACCTATCACATTATTGAGAGGAAATATCATAGTACTACAAGACAAAATTTCAAAAGGTCTAAAAAAGCATAAATACATTAGAAGGGCATCCAAGAGGATAGACATGAAATTAAGGATTTTAAAGGTACATAAATTACAATTGACATAAAGTTTTATTGGAAGATCTATTTTGGGTGATTCAAAAATTGTGATAAAGAGGGAAAATAAGAGCATTAATATTTTTCATATGGCTCTAAGGGCTTCTTAAAAAATTATTTCACCCACTAAACCTACAGATATCTCAACCGTCACTCAAGATAAAATCCAAGAGATTTATAACCAAATGGAAAAGAAGATCAATGAAAGTGGGGAACAAATGAAGTAGAATATGGATGAAAATAGAAAATAAATAAAAAATTCCATGAAGGAATTGAAAAATTCCATGTCTTCCATGTTCTTTCAGGATCTAGATGAGAGACTCCCTATAGGAGATATCAAAATGCAAGGAACTCATGAAAATAAAGGTAGTATTCAAGTTGAACAACCTACTGATAAGAAGAATTTTTCAAGTGGATTTAACTCTAATAGTGGAGTTAATTATGGTGGGGGTCCTAAATTCAACTCTCCTAATATTAAAGTAAATAAGTTTGATGGAACGAAGGTCTTTACCTAGGTGAACCAAATAGAGAAATATTTTGAACTACATAGAATTATGGATGATAAGAAAAGGATTCACATAGCAACTTTGAACTTTAAGATAGAACCATATCAAACATATCAATGGGTAGTTAAAAGGAAGCCCCATTTTTATCATTATACTTGGGTCTATTTACAAGAGACTTAGAAGCACAATATGGGAAAGTTTGGGAACATGACTACTTTAGTCAATTGACAAGAATCAAGAACTTAGGTGATAATGAATATTTTAATTCATATTTTCAAGATTTGGAGACAAGGGTGGATGACATAAGCGATGAACAATTGTTGCAATTTTACATGGGTGGATTAAAAGAAGACATTACACATGATATTTTCTTACAATATCTTACAAACATTATGGAAGCTATAGAAATTGATCATCATATTCAAGCAAAGAATGAGGATACACACAAGTCTACCATGGGAGCATACACAAGAAGCATAGATTGTTTTGGGGTTCATAATAAAACTGTACCTCAACTGACAAGGTTGAAACTTCAACAAATTGATGAAGGAATAGAACAAGGACTATGTTCCAATTGTGATAGCAAGTATAGTAAATGATGCAGGAGTATTCTTCTCCAAAAAATCATTGTATATTTGGTTGACCTAAGGGGTATTATGTTTGCTAAGGAATTTGTTTATTAATAGGAAATTATGTATGTTTGAGTGGGTTGAGTGAGGAATATGTGTGTGAGAATATAATTGTAAATTTTCTCGAATATGTAAGAACATGAGTTATATTGGGCTTGTGAAGATATCATGAGAATCTTAGGGATTAAGAGATCCTAGAATAGGGATTTGGTTAAATAGAAAGTGGATCAGAGAGGATCCTTAGGAATCTATTGAGGATTTGTTGGATATGAAACAAAAAAAGTTCAGAATTATTCTGTATATTATTGTAAACCTTAGAGGCATAAAGTGATGGCAAGATATAGAATATTAGGAGAAACATTGAGGATGGGGCAAACCGAATCAAGGATTAGGCCATAGAGAGGAAAAGAGTTTGGTCAATGAAAGACCAAAAGGAATGCTGGCCTGTGTAATTGTGTGTAATCATATGTATATGAATACAAAGAAAATACTATGTTTGAGTATCACTGAAAAACCTCTATATTCAGGTTTGTTTATCTATGTATGGTATACCTCTGTGAGGAAGAATGTAAGTCTATGCATATAGATGAGATTGTGTAATTGTAGGTGTAGTGTTTGTTTTTTAGGGAGAGAAGGAGAACTCTAGAGAAGAGGCCTGGTGCAATCCCATATTCAAAATGAGATCAGATAATGTCATTCCAGTGATCATCGATCATGTGAAGGATCGATGGTACTAACAATGGAGGCGGAAGATTATCATGATCATAAAAAAATCTACATCAATCATATGATCACCCCACCTCTGGATGATAATTGTTAGATCTCAATCGTGAAAGAATTCAAAGGAATGAACATTGACCATTCATCTTTTGACTAGGAACATTGCACACCATCCGATCATGAGGAAAGGGATAAGTCAATAACCAATTAATTCATGATCGTCAGATCTTAGTGAAGAAGATCGATGACAAGGAGACATTGCAGGGATCAAAGGCATACTTAACGTCGATGCAGGTTTTGGTTCTGCAATCCACACCGATTGTCGATCACCATCCGCCAATAAATCAATGGCTCACACCTGTCCATTGCCAACATGCATATTCCATTGCAGAATTTGGGAAGGAAGATAACCATCGTGCTAGTTGAGACTCTGCAATCATTCCTGGCCATCAATATTCACAGTAAATTTAAATACTACCAATGATCTATGTCGTAATATTAGCAACCAAGGAGTTGAGCCAAGGTCATAGATCTCGATCACATGGAGAGAGGACATATATCCTTTAGGATAGATGAGGATAACAGAGTTTAGTGATGTGTGTTTGAGTTATGGTCATGAGGAATGGTCTTGTGTAAAAAGGACATTAGATAAGAGAGGGAGTAGATCAATCCTAGGCACCATGTTAAGGGTTTAGATCACCCTAACATAAATAGGGTAGAAATAATTATGGGTTAAGAAGCAACAGATTTGGATCTAAGCCAAGTTCATGAAGAATTTGGTATGAGTCATATCTGACTTGCATTAGTTTGGTATCAGAGCTAAATAATGCTCTTTGATAGGGCATTTTAGAGTTGTAGAGACAAAATGTGAAGGTGGAGTTTATATTGGAAATCTGATGAGAAGATAGTATACATAGGAGAATGCATAAGGAGGTCAAACATATTCTACACAGAGTAATTCAAATTTTAGGAAATTTGATAGAATGAAACAAAGGAAAAGAATAGTCCATTCAAGTGCAGATGAATGTTGGAACAAGATCGTGCAAAGATCTTGAAGGTTGATATATTTTTATTCTAACTCTTGTTTTGGGTTTGTCGCAAGCTAAGAAAAAACTCAAGGTTGATAGCAACAGATAGCTAGGAGTTTGTGATAGAAGAACAATTGTGTTCTTGAAAAAAGAAGTGGAAAAGAACCTTGAGGATTCCACTGAGATTTGGACAATGAGGACGAAGTTGAATATTCTCAGAAGAGGTGTAGTACTGCAAAATCCCAAGAGGATAAAATGAGTTTCTCAAAAGGTGGTTCTAGAGACAAAGAACCAATTAGGTACCAAGAGGTCAGGCTTAGAGGGAAGCTTGAATTGGTATGAATACATGTATGGAAAATTATCAAGAGAAGTATTATAGGAAGTACACAAGTGAACATATGAAGTTCACAAAGGAGGGGAAGACAATGATCACTAAAGGTCATTGCAGAGGTTCAAAGGAAATCCATAGCAGAAGGAAATGTGCCAAGGTAAAGGGCATGGAGAAGATGAGTCGAGAGGATTTTGACAGAGAGATGACTGAGATAAAAGGTAAACTTGGTTACATGGTCAAGATTCTACAGGAGGAAGATATGCAAGAGAACCAAAAACATGGATGGAGTATGAAGAAGAAAGTCTAGTGGCCAGTAATGTAGTTATATGAGGAGAATATTTGGAAAAGATTGCAGGAATTTGTTGGCATATTTACAGACAGAAGGCAGAGCATGCTTGTTTGTCATTGATGGAAATATAAGCACGGTGAGAGTATACTTGTTTTCTAATGATAGCAAGATCAAAAGAATATAGATGATGTCATGGCAAGAACATAGGTGTAAGATCGAGAGGAGGAGAAACAATGATCGTTGGATCACCCATCCCAAATTATCGATGGTCGCCATATCTGAATTCAGACAGGAGGAGTGCACACAAGAGGAAAACAAATCTTAAATGTTGGATCTGAGCACCGAGGACCAGCAACCTTCTGATCCTATATAACTACGAAGATGATAAGGCTGATTACTATCCTCTAACTCATGATATGCGAGGTCGTGAAACAATCCTGGCCATTAGAGCCAGAGGATGTGTGGTGATTGATTGGAATTTCACTGACTTGCACATTGGAGGAGTCAAAGGAGCATGGTGTGGGAAATCATGATATGCGAAGTCAAGAAATGTTCTGGTTCGTTGGAGCCAGAGGACATGTGGAAAGCGATTGGCATTTTGTTGACTTGCACATTGGAGAAGTCAAAGGAATGTGACACACGAACTCGCGATATGCGAATTTGCGAAATGATATGAGTCATTAGATCACCAAGAAATATCAGTCGTTGATATGATATGAAAAATTTCAGAGTTTCATGAGTTTATATATTCGAGGAAACTCACAGCAGGAAATCGTGAAACGTGAAATCGTGATTTGATCACAGTTTTCAATCAAAGGGAAAGATCTGGACCGTTGATCTGATATGAAGTATTTCAAAGTTTTGCGTATCATGAGTTTGGAAGAAACCTATAGCAAGAGGTCGCAATATGTGAAATCATGAAGCCCCCTTGTGCTTGGCCCCTTGTCACAGCTAGTGGTCACATCATCATGAGAGAAGGGAAGGAGCTAGCATTGCTAGGCTCCATTTCAGAGCTTTGCGAGTCGGAAAAACCAAGGTGACTCACAGTTGATCACCCAAAATTTGAAATCATGAAATGAATATTGGTTAGGCATACGGTCACCACCGATGGTCATGTGAAAGGAAGGGGCTTAGCCATAAAATCTAAACGCCCACTGTGTATTTTTCTAAGGAAAGGAAAAAGAACCAAAGGGATGAGCGCACGAAGGTACTCTCAATAACCACAGAAAATGATTGAGTGCTTCTACCAGAGAATTTGAAGAATCTCAGGGTGATCCCCATAGAAGCTGAAGAGTCTTGAGGTAAATGCCAGTGGAATGCAAACCCATAATAGGGACCCTTGACATATGGAAAAGCATCAAAGATTGTAGCTACCAGAAAAGCCAAAGAATCTCAAGAACGACCACTAATGATGAACAGTCTCAACATAATGACCATGGATGAAGAAAAAACTCATCATAACCACCAGAGGGGATGAAGGGTTAGCTGGATGATCTGGAAAAGGACTTGGCACTTTAAATATATGAAAAATAGAGAAGTGGAGGTTGTTTCTGTTGAGAGTAATTTCACATGAGAAAAGGCATGTTGTGGACAACAGCTGAAATGCACAGAAGAGGCGTAGCACATAGAACAGAGATGGATATCTGAGAGAGGAAGAAAAATTTGAGGTGTGCATGCAGAGATGGAGCAGAAGAACAAAAAGCTTATGAAGCTACGAGGAGGAGGACACTGAAGTAGGCAGAGAAGAGTAGTGTATCAGAAGAGTGATGAGACTAGTAAGCCATTGATGAATATTGTATCACTGTAATAGATTCAATAAAGAAAATATTTATATTTCAGGGTGGTTGGGAGGTGCTAGGGAGAAATTCTATCCCCAGAGGTTCAAGTGGGTGCTTGAACACAGGGAGTTGTAGCTTCCATCTAGTTGCAACCATAAAAACTAGGGTGGTAGGGTGGTGCAAGGGAGAACTATTGTTCTATGTTATACAGGTTGGTGCCTGTGTGACTGGAAGTTGGTGCTTCCATCCAGTTGGTGTTGGAACACTTGGGGAGTTGGTGCTTCCTTATAGTGGGTGCTAGAGAATCTAGAGAGTTAGTTCTCTCAACAGGTTGCATCTTTCAAAACAGAGGTGGTAGCCTCATAATGAGTTGGTGCTCATAAGAATAATAATGTAAAGAAAATAAATATTACTTATCATATCAAAAAGAAGAGGTTTTTCCCTTTATGGGTTTCCTCAGGAAATATTTGTCTCTGTGTATTTCAGGTGTGTGATTGATGTTTAATATTATATTGCTTACTTCCTTGCATCATTGTGATCATGATTGAGTGTTCTGTGAAGAGTTTAAAATGGGTATAATTTTTTAAGAACAGTAACAACTGATTCACCCCCCTCTCAATTGTCCAACAATTAGTATCAGATCCGGTTCCTTTTATCTAAAAGTAGATCAGGAAGCTTAAACATGTCAAGCCATGAAGGAACTTCAACCAATAAGGCCCCCTTGTTCAACAGAACAAAATTTGCCTTCTAGAAAGTTAGGATGAGAACCTACATAATGGCATTGGGTGCAGATGTCTGGGATGTGGTAGAGATTGGTTATGTAAAGCCAGTTGTACTAGCTAATAAGGATGACAAGCTAGAATTTAGCTTCAATGCTAAGGCTATGAATTCTATTCTGAGTGGGCTTGCATAAATAGAATTTGTAAAGGTTATGCATTAGAAACTGCCAAAGACATGTGGGACAAACTCATTAGTAGTTATGAAGGTAATGAGAAGGTAAAAGATGCCAATATTCAAACCTATATAGTACAGTTTGAACAACTACAAATGAAATAAGATGAAACTATTGGGAAGTACTTTCTAAGAGTTAAAGAACTAGTGAATGCAATGAAAGCACTTGGTGAAAAAATTGAGGAACCCTCAGTTAAAAAAATTTTGAGATCTCTGCCAGATAGGTTCAACCCAAAGGTATAAGCTATAGAAGAACTTAATGATTTAAAAGCTTTGGCTTTTGATCAACTTCTAGGAATGTTGACTACATATGAAATGAGGATAGTTAAAGATAAACCCACCTCTAGAGAAGCATATTTCATAGAAGACAAGAATGAGGATTCTAAGCCGAATGAAATTGAAGAAAAAATTGTGAGAAGACTAAGGAAAGGATTAGGAAAGTATCAAGGCAAGTTTCCCTTCAAATGTTTTAACTGTGGAAGGATAGGTCACTTTTTATCTAAGTGTCCACACAAGAAGAAGGATGAGAACTCTGAATGTGAATAGAAGTATAAATCCAAGATATTTGATAAAAAGAAAAGTTTATGTGTAAACAATGACGATTCTTCAGTAGACACGGATAGTAATTCTG
Organism: Picea mariana; assembly: GCA_032191745.1. Taxonomy (NCBI): domain Eukaryota; kingdom Viridiplantae; phylum Streptophyta; class Pinopsida; order Pinales; family Pinaceae; genus Picea; species Picea mariana. Next base: position 19,636 of record JASDQU011176978.1, read on the forward strand.
ATCGTGAAGATAGGGTTAATTACTTTGTGCTTATGTCCAAAGAGGATTACGTTAATCAAAACATAGGAAGTGATGTTAATTATGAACAAGTTGTGGTTGATATGGAAGGTGAACTAATCAGTTCCTTAGAAGAGATTGTCAAACTCAGACTCAAGAAGAGAAAACAAAAACAATTGTTGACGCAGTTTGAAAATAATGCTAAAAGCCCTGATGAAGAATTTACCCTGCTAAAGGTGAAGTTAGAAGAGGCAAAGAAAATAGAGGACATCCTGAAACAACAGTTATCAGAGAATAAGGCAAGATGTGAAGCCTTGAAAGAAGAGGTAGTAAAAACCAGAAAACAGATGGAGAAGTTCAAAGCATTGTATCTCCAAAATATTCTAAGCATTAAAGCCTCAGAAGGATTAACCACCATTCTGAATCAGCAAAGGAATCCAAATTTGAAAACTAGTTTGGGTTATGAAGAAGGATCAAGTTATAGTCAGCCAAGCAAGAAAGAATCCATCAAGTTTGTCAAGTCTACATCCATTGACAATAACAAATATGGAGAAACAGAGGAAGATAATCAGCCGCCAAGGAAGAGTGAAAGAAAAAGTTCTAGAACTGGATATGTAGAACAAAGAAATCGACCTGCTCAAAGAAGACAACCATTTTCCAGGTACAAAGGATTTTTCTATGGATATTGTTTTTACTGTTCTAACTTTGGTCACAAAGTTGTAAACTGCTCCTTAAAATTTAGATATGAAAAATCAAGACACTCAAGGAATAGATATATGTCACAACAAAGAATGAGAAATAAAGTAACAAACAACCGCATATTGCAAATCATGTGATGGTTGGGAAAAGGACACAGGTTAAACATAACAATCATTATGATCCTTTATTAAATGAACCAGAATTTTACACCTTCTATAATTATGGACATAAAACTGCAAACTATCGCTTAAGGAACTATGAACCAGATTTGAATCCTTCTGCTGAAAATGTCAAGGTTTGGAATAAGAAAGAAAATGACAAGTGTGGACTAGTGCTATCAGATCAAAGACAAAATAACCCCTGGTATATTGACAGTGGTTTCTCCAAACATATGACATGAGCCAAAGGTAAGTTTATTTCTCTAACNAGGAAACGTAACCTTTGGAAATGATGCTCCAGGTAAAATCAAGGGTAAAGGGATGGTGAGTTTAAGTAATGGAAAAGGAAAATCCTAGGACGTTCTTCTTGTAGATGGGTTGAAACATAATTTTATTAGTCTAAGTCAAATGTGTGACAAAGGATCTGAAGTGGTGTTCACTTCTAAGGATTGCAAGATAAAGTCTGTAAACTTGGGACAAGTGGTGGTTAAAGGCATAAGAACAGATAATAATGTATATGTGCGGAAAGAAGATAGAGAAGAGTGTCATCTAATCAAACATGATGAAATCTTGTTATGGAATAGGAGACTTGGACATCTAAACTTTGACCACTTAATCAAGCTCAAAAGTATAGAGGCAGTAAAAGATATTCCAAGAATCTCAAAGTCACAAGACTTTGTGTGTAAACTTTGCCAAGTAGGAAAGCTAACCAAGACTCAGTTTAAATCCAAGAGCTCTACTTCAACAGAGAAACCACTCCAATTAATTCATATGGATTTATGTGGACCATCAAGATAGGAAGGAACATGGAATGAAAACTACTTTATGTTGATCATTGACGATTACTCTAGACTTACTTGGGTTGCTTTTCTCAAATAAAAAGTTGAAGCATTTGAGAAATTTAAAATATTTAAGGCTTTAACTGAGAATCAAATAGGTACAAGGTTAAAGGAAGTAAGATCATACAGAGGAGGAGAATTTATGTCAAGTGTTTTTAAGGAATTATGTGATAAAAAACGGATCAAGAGAGAATACACAATCCCAGGAACTCCATAACAAAATGGAGTAGTTGAGAGGCAAAACAAAACCTCACAGCAAATGGCCAGGTCAATGATGAATGAGAAGAACATTGCTCAAAACTAATGGGTAGAAGCAATACATACATCAGTCCATGTTCTTAACAAATCCCACCTCAGACCACACAGTGACAAGACACCTTATGAACTGTGGTATGGAAGACCTGCTTCAATCAAACACTTCAAAGTCTTTGGGAGTAAGTGCTAGATAAAAAATAATAATGAGAATCTTGGCAATTATGATGACAGAGTTGATGAAGGCATCTTGTTAGGTTATGCTACAAAAGGTAAAGGATACAGATGCTATAATAAGAGGCTGCATAAATTGGTTGACTGTATTGACAAAAAATTTGATGAAGGAATTCCAGTAAGAGAGGTGAACAATATTGAATCAACAATAGAGGATATATATGAAGTTGAAGATGAACATGTTAAAGAATCAAAACAATAAGGCTCTAAGTTAGATGAAGATGAAAATACTCAGGCAAACTCAAATCAACAAACAACATCAAATTCTTCCTCCAAAATTACTCAAAAGAATCATCCTGCAAGTCAGATAATTGGTGAAAAAGGCAAAGGTGTACAAACCAAAAGAAGGATAATAAAAAACATCGAGCAATCACATATATCCTTCATATCCATGGTGGAACCCATGAACTTCAATGAGGCCAGTAAAGACGTAAATTGGTTAAAATCAATGAATGAGGAACTGAACCAAATTGAAAAAAATGACACTTGGGAACTCGTTCCTAGGCCAACATATAAAAGTGTAATAGGATCAAAATGGTTCTACAAAAATAAGATGAATGAGCAAGAAAATATTGTAAGAAATAAAGCTAGATTGGTCTACAAAGGATATTCTCAAATAGAAGGACTAGACTTTGATGAAACATTTGCACCTGTAACAAGATTAGAAGCTCTTAGAATGTTTATTTCCTATGCTTGTCATAAGAAGTTTAAAGTCTATCAAATGGATGTCAAGTCATCTTTTCTAAATGGAGATCTAAAAGAAGAGGTCTATATGGAACAACTAGAGGGTTTCCAACTGTCAGATAACCCTAACTTTGTCTGCAAGCTAAAGAAGGCCTTATATGGGTTGAAACAAGCTCCTCATTCCTGGTATCATAGACTGGATACATATCTTCAAGACAAAGGGTTCAAGAGAGGAACTGTTGACAACAATCTATATATCAAAACAAAGGGTAATGATTTTCTCATTGTGTTGGTCTATGTATATGACATCATCTTCGGTAGTAATAATGCTTCACTGGTAAAATGGTTTTCTTTTGCCATGCAGTTTGAATTTGAAATGTCTATGATACGGGAACTGTCATTTTTTCTTGGCCTACAAATTACTCAGAAGTCTGAAGGAATATTTCTTTCTCAAGAAAAATTTCTAAGAGAAACATTGAAAAGGTTCCAAATGGAAGATTCTAAACCTATGAGCACACCTATGGTCACTGGATGTAAGTTAAGCAAGGATGATGACTCACCTGATGTTGATCAGATTTCATACAGTTCTATGATAGGCATCCTATTATTCATCAAAACATCCTATCTAGACATAATGAATGTTTTTGGACTGGTAGGAAGGTATCAGGCCACACCTAAACAAAGTCATTTTTTAGCTGTTAAAATAATATTCAGATACTTGAAAGGAACAATGGCCTATGGCCTATGGTATCCTAGGAATCAGAATTTTCAACTATCAGTCTATTTAGATGCTAATTGGGCAAATTGTGTGGATGGGAGAAAGACAACCAGAAGAGGTGCATTTTTCCTAGGTGACTCATTAGTAGCATGGATTATTAAGAAACATGGGTCTATCTCCTTATCAACTACAGAGGCATAGTACATTTCTACTGCTACTTGTTGCACTCGGATTTTATGGATGCTCCAAACTGTTGCAGATTTGAAGGTAAATTATACTGATCCAATTCCAATTCACTGTGATAACACCAGTGCCATTAGTGCTTCCAAGAATCATGCTCTTCATTCCAAGACTAAGCATATACGAATCAAATATCATTTTCTTAGAGAGCAAGTTACAAACAGATTTGTTTAGCTGAACTATAGTCATTCCATGGAACAGATAGTTGATATCTTTACCAAACCTTTAGCAATGACACCATTTGAATATCTTCGTTAGAAGTTGGGGGTGATATCTTCTTTTGTCTAATCTGTTCACCTTGTCAGGGGGAGTATGTTCTTGTCGCATATTTGATACCTTCGAGATGTACTGCAACATCTCAAGGGGAGCATGTTTATTCTTTGACATTGATGTCAAAGGGGGAGAAAAAGTGTGGTAAGGATTCTACACTGGTATGGTTGGATGTCCAAGAATAATAGTCTAGTTCTTCAGGTTCTTCAAGGTTGCCATCAATGACAAAGGGGGAGATTGTTGACATATTTACAGACAGAAGGCAGGGTATTCTTGTTTTTCATTGATGGAAATATCAGCACGACGAGAGTATACTTGTTTTCCAATGATAGCAATATCAACAGCACAACGATGATGGCATGGAAATAAAAAAAGTGTAAGATCAGGAGGAGGAGAAACAGTGATCGTTGGATCACCCATCCCAAATTCCTGATGGTTGTTAGATCTGAATTCAGACAGGAGGAGTGCGTAGAAGAGGAGATCAAATCTTAGACGTTATATCTGAGCACTGAGGAACAACAATCGTCGGATACTATATAATTGTGAAGAGGATGAGGATGGGTATTATCCTCTAACTAGCAATACGTGAGGCCGCGAAACAATCCTGGCCATTGGAGCCAGAGGACATGTGGTGATTAATTGGAATTTCACTGACTTGCACATTAGAGGAGTCAAAGGAGTGTGGTGTGGGAACTCACAATATGAGAAGTCACGAAATGTTTTGGGTCGTTGGAGCTAGAGGACACGTGGACAAAGATTGGCATTTCACTGACTTGCACATTGGAGAAGTCAAAGGAATGTGACACAGGAACTCCCGATATGCGAAGTCGCAAAATGATTTGAGTTGTTGGATCACCGAGAAATCTCGACCGTTGATCTGATATGGAACATTTCATAGTTTCACGATTTGAGATATTCTAGTCAACTCACAGCATGAAATTGTGAAACATGAAATTGTGATTTGATCACAGCCATCGATCAAAGGAAAATATCTGGACCGTTGATCTTATCTGAAGTATTTCATAGTTTTGTGTATCGTGATTTTGGAAGAAACTCACAGCAGGAGGTCGTGATATGCGAAATCGTGAAGAATCCTCATGCTTGGCCCTTGGTCACAGCTAATGGTCACATCAGTGGGAGAGAAGGTAAGGAGATAGCAGTGCTAGGCTCCATTTCGGAGTTTCACAAGTCGAGAAAACCAAGGTGACTCATAGTTGATCACCCGAAATGCAAAATCATGAAATGACTATTGGTTAAGCATATGGTCACCCCCAATGGTCAGGTGAAAGGAAGGGGATTAGCCAGAAAAGCTAAACGCCTGCTGTGTAGTTTTCTTAGGAAAGGAAAAAGCATCAAAGGGATGAGCGCACGAAGGTACTCTCAGTAACTGCAAAAAAAAACTGATTGCTTCTATCAGAGAATTCAAAGAATCTGAGGGTGATCGCCAGAGAATCTGAAGAGTCTTGAGGTAACTTCTAGTGGAATGAAGAACCATCATAGATACCCTTGACAGATGGAAAAGCATCGAAGGTTGTAGCTTCCAGAGAAGCCAAACAATCTTAGGAACGCCCACTAATGATGAACAGTCTCAACATAACGTCCATGGATGAAGAAAAAACTCAGCATAACTACCAGAGGGGACGAAGAGTTAGCTAGATGATCTAGCAGAGGAATTGGCACTTTAAATATACGTAGAACAAAGAAGTGGAGGCTACTTCTATTGAGAGTAATTTCACACAGGAAAAATCATGTTGTGGACAGCAGTCAAAATTCACAGAAGAGGCGTAGTGCATATAATAGAGATGGATATCTGAGAGAGGAAGAAAAATTTGAGGTGCACATGCAGAGACAGAGTAGAAGAACATAAATCTTATGAATATGTGAGGAGGAGGACACTATAGAAGGAACAACAAAGTAGTGTATCAAAATTGTGATGAGACTGGTAAGCCATTGCTGAATATTATATCATTGTAATAGATTCAAGAAAGCAAAGATTTATATTTCAGGGTGGTTGGGAGGTGCTAGGGAGGATTGTTGTCCTCAAAGGTTCATGTAGGTGCTTGAACAAAGGGATTTGTATCTTCCATATGGTTGCAGCCAGAAAAACCAGGGTGGCAAGGTGTTGCAAGGGAGAACTATTGTTCTCTGTTATATAGGTCAATGCCTATGTGACTAGAAGTTGGTTCTTCCATCCAGTTGGTGGTGGAACACTTAGGGATTTGGTGCTTATTTCTAGTGGGTTCTAGAGAATACAGAGTGTTGGTGCTCTCAGCAAGTTGCAGCTTGAAAAACAAAGGTGGTATCCTCACAATGACTTGGTGCTCATAAGAATGTTAATGTAAAGAAAATAAAGATTACTTATCATATCAAGAAGAAGAGGTTTTTCCCTTTATGGGTTTCCTCAGAAAATATCTATCTCCGTGTATTTCATGTGTGTGATTGATGTTTAATATTTCATTTCTTACTTCCCTGCATCATTGTGATCGTGATTGAGTGTTTTGTGAAGAGTTTAAAATGGGTATAATTGTTTAATTACAGTAACAACTGATTCACCCCCCCTCTCAGTTGTCCAACAGAATTGAAGAAGAGGATGAATACTTTAATGCATAAGGAGAAAAACAGAGGATCTGAGTTTAGATACAGGCCATTAACAACATAAGAATCATTTCATTATTGTGAATGAGAGTAGGGAGACATCCTTGGAGAGAATGATGTCAAAATGAGACCATTTGAGAGTCTCATAGATTCTTTGGAGAGTTATATCAGCATGATAAAGATATGTTGACAAAGGAATCAAGAGAGGTTGAAGGCCTTAATATTTTTAAAACTGATGATTTGTGTATGTTTTCATTCAAAGCAGGAGATAGAAAATCACTTGAAGTTGTCATGAAGATGAAGAAGGAAAAGGAAATGTACAAAGACATTTTGAAAGGGAAAGGTTAGAATT
>JASDQU011176982.1:9245-24248 GCA_032191745.1 Picea mariana
CCCTCATTATAACTGATTATTTCATCCTTCACTAGTCTCTCTTCCGGTGACTTCAGACCCCACTGTTGAGTACTATTGGAAGGTCCAGTGCTATTTGAGAGGAAGGATGTTACATATTTTAGGACACAAGCATTTGTTTTTTTTGATTCCCCATGTGGACAAAACCCACTTATCCACATATATGCTTCTTTTTCAAACCACTTTATGTATGATTCCCTTCTGATTACATTTTGATTTGGATATATATATTGTGTAAAGTTCAAAATTTGCAACAAAGGCTCTTGTTTCTTTATTACTCTCACCACCATTTGCACACATTCACTCAGCTATTTGGACATCATAGGGGACCCATAGAATCCCCGTCGTTCTCGGCGCTTGCTAAACCTCCCTCCTATCTTAGGGGGAGTGTCTGGTCTTTCCAACTCATCGGCATCACCGTCTCACACTCCAGTGAGTGCCACTGTCTTAGCATCAGCCTTGCTTGGTTCCACATTACTTGGGTCCACTTCCCAAGATCCTTCATCCACTCGCTCTCCTTTACACGGAAGCAGGGGGGGAAACTTCCTCTCAAGGGGGAAGTACCAACCCACCTAGCCCCCCTCCAGGGCCAGGTTCACAAAACACTCCTACCATGGCAGGAGCTAATCCTCAACCAACACTCCTGATGCCATATTTGGCCTCTCTTAACATACCAGATCTAAGAAAAATCACCAATGATCCTATATTGCATGACCCCACATGGATTGCAATGCTTACCAAACTACCTTCAGACATCCCCAAGTTTGAAGGAAAGGCAGGAGATGACCCTGCCAACCATGTCATGAATTTCCACCTATGGTGCTCTTCCAACAACATTATGGATGATTCCATCAGACTATGATTATTTCAATGCACACTCACTGGCCCATCAGCCAAATGGTATGTAGATGAAAAATCAGGGTCCCATGCGACTTTCGAGTCCTTGGCCAAAGCATTTTTTACCTTCTTTCAATTACCAATCTACCATGACAATGGTCTAGAACTACTCTCTAATTTCAAACAAACCTCAGCCACACATATCACTGATCACATTCATGAGTGGTGTATGTGACATAGTTTGTGCAAAGCAGAAACCACCAAACAACAGTGTCATGACTGGTTTCTCAGATCACTTGTCTCTCTCCTCGGTAAAGATGTAGTTTCTACCTTCCCTCAGTCCGAAGAAGAAGCCATCAGTAAGGCTTAACAATATGACCTTATCTATTCACAGTCAGGGTACTTATACAATGTACTCCCTGATCTCCCAAAACCTGTGTCGTTTGGCCAAGACAAACCTGGGATGTCTCACTCAGCAAATGGACTTATTGGTAATACCACTCACCACGGTCCACAACTCCAACAACCACCAATGTATGGAACACCTCAATATCCGCCGGCATATGGGGGCACCTCTTATTACCCCCCACCCCATTATCAACAACCATACCCTGTTTCTATTCCCCCGCCCATCAGTGGGCCACCGCTAATACATCCACCTATCCAAACAAGTTCTGGTACCCCCTCTACCTCAACTTATACTATGAGTACTAGTGAAAGCATTGTGCCTTCCTATGTACCTTACGGATCACAACCCCCACAGAATCTGTAGTTTCCCTTTCCTAGTCCACCACAACCTATGGTCCCCCCACACCCTCACACTGGGGTGAATTTTGTTCAACCCTCTCTCATTCAGCAATATCAAAATTTCGAACAGCTGAATACAGAAAATCCGACCCATCTGTTGAATAATGCCAAAAATAAAGGAAGAAACAGGAACAATAACAACCCAGGCCAAGGTGGGAATCAACCCCAACAAAACCAACCTACTAGGGGCAACCAATACCAAGACCCCCAAGAGGGCATCAATACCAATATACCACGCCAAGCGAAGAACACCAATCTTCGAACTAACTTTTCTTGCACTATATGTAATGGGTATGGACATTATACTCATCATTGCCCCCAAATTCCTGACCTCCAACAGATGAGGGCATCCATGCACTCATAGGTCCCTCCGACACCATTTGCCCCTCAGCAGGCCCCACCACAGTATTTGTAACCACTGCATCCAACTATTTTTCAACACCCTCTTCCATACCAAGGTGTGATGAACACCCAACAAGTGATCAACCCTACCCCACCACAAATGGGGCAATATGCAACCCCGGGTGCCACTCAACCCAGGAATTCGGTTGATCACAGTATCCTCCTCACCAGTGAAGAAATTCTTCTACAAACTTGCAGTTGTCAATATGGTATGCCTCCCAACTCTACCCCAACCACCTCAGGAACACGACCAGCTACTATAGGACAACCATTGATGATTCCACGTCCTAACGTGGAACCCATTCCTCGCATACCACATATGCCTTTACGACGGAATGTACATAACCCTCATGCTAGGGCTGCTCATAATTATAGTCTAGTTGATGACTTAGCCCAATCTCCCACAACCATATCTTTGTTGGAGGTCCTCCAAACCTGTCCATCACAGAGGAAATCCTTGCTTTCTGCCTTGGGGGCAATTGACACAGCTAACACCCAGTTGATCACATTTGATTCAGATAATGGAGATCCATGTCTTCCCACCCAAGTAGCCTTCCAGATACTAGTTAAGATATGGAACACCACAGTTTATCAGTGTATCATCGATGAAGGTGCACCCACCTGCATCATGTCTAAAGATGTATGGCAGAAAATTGGCTCCCCTGAGCTAATACCCTCTACCGTCACCCTTCGCTCTTACGACAGTAGACCAACATCTTCCACAGGGCTTTGTCAAAATGTCCCCATAGAACTTGGGGGAAAAACCATCCTCATTGANTGACATTGAAGTTATCGATGCCCAGCTTGATTACAATATCTTGTTCGGACGCAACTACATGTATGTTATGAAGGCAGTTGCCTCTTCTGTGTTTCGTATGATGATGTTCCCCCATAATGGGAAGATCATCACCATCGACCAACTTACACATTATGAGCCTAACCATTCTGCCAACATCGATAACATCCTCCCCCTTGTTCATGTTAGCCCAAATGATTCTCCAGCTGCCAACAATGGCCCTGGATTATTCCAAGACCCATCCATGTTGGGCACTTGTCAGGGAACACCACCATTCCTAAACCCATCTTTTTCAGCACAAGTGTGTGTAGTTTCCTCTAAAGGAACTGACATGGAGGATACCCTTCCTCCTAGGGAGGCTTCTATCATATCTGACGTCCCACTAGTTGCAGAGCTCCCCCCTCATGAGCCTCCTGCAAACTCGTCGATTCCACCAGTTCATGATTTCACCTCTCCCCAGGACCATATCCCATTTTGGGAAACAGTTCCCCAAGCCATTACTCAAATCCCCTTCTTTTACCCTCCACCAAGCATACAAGCTTTCCAAGTAGCCGCAATGCTTACTCTCCCTAATATGGTGTTGGCAATTCCAGTTTGGTATTTACATCCACCAGAGATGGTTCCTCAACCATCCCTTCCCCCCCAAACAGAAGGAATCCCAATGATGATTCCCATACTCACTCCCACCATACCCTCTACACCCCCACTCACTAACCTCCCTGCCATAGTTGGGGGCAGGCGAAAGAAGAAGGAGCCCACAGCTCCACCCCCCTCACGTGTCCAACATCCTTGCATGCTATGTGAGAAAGATGAACACCCAACCCACAAATGCCCATCTATACCTGAGTTACGTAACCTAATTCCACTCAATCAAACACCATCACCGCTCGCCACTATAGAAAGTATTGTCGCTACCTCCCCTAACTCAAGTAGAAAAGTGCTGCGAACCAAATTCACTTGTGCCATATGTTCAGAATGTGGCCATTATACACATCATTTCCCATCCATCCCATACGTCTGCCACACATTAGCCACGGCACACCACACATATCTTCCTGATTTTCCTCCGACACTCCATACCAATGCTCATGTGAATGTGATTCATTATACTTTTTCATCAATCCTCGAGCAAAGGGGAGGTACATGTCCTCCCCCCAAACTACTGCCCGATCGTCCATAGTGTCAGTAAAACTAGGATGGCATTATGGACCCACCGTCCATATCTAAGCCCTTTTTCCCACTTTCATTTTTTGGTACAAGAGCCCATAAGCTCCGTTTTCTGAACCATCTTCAGCCGCTTACATAGAAATTTCCATCAGGTTATCATTTCCCCTTTTCCCCGGCGGAGCATCTGCCCATGACACACTCAGGTATGCCTGCTCATGTTCAAAATTATCAAATAAATGCTCGTATGATTCGTTTCTCTTTAGATATTGTTCACGTCGGGTATTTGGTTTTCATGTGTGCAGGTATTCGATCATCATACATCAACGCCACCCCTTCAAGTATATAATCAGCACTAACATGTAATCATTCCCTCTGAATCTCACTTACATCTCCGATCACACCCTCTAACATTTACCTCTAAGATCCCCATCTCCGGCTCTACAATAGAAACACCTCCATTTGCATCTCTGGTACTGTCACCCGGTAGCGCTCTCCCCCACATGAGTTGTCCCATTCATAGCACCCTTTTTGCACATTGACAATCGTGCTGTTTTTCAACCCTTTAGGGATGGGAGTCCCAATAGTCTTACATTATGTCGTGATTCAACCACATACTCATTCTCCTCATTTTTCTAGCTTTCCCACCGGACTCCCAGATTATCTCTTCAAGGTTCTATTTTTGACTGCACCTCCACAATATCATGAACCCTCCATTTCATCCACAATCAATTTTCCCATCTGCAAATTTCCCTTCATTTCACCTACGTCATACAAAAACCCACCCATGGGCCCCCCACCCTCCACCAGCTCTCCAAGAAAATTGTGCCCTACCCGGGCCAACCATATTACATTGGGGCACCCATTTCTGTATTTGTACACTCATCCCACATTATTCTTTATTTATTGTACAAATGCCTTTGTTTCCAGCATTTGCATCACCTTTTTGTCGTTACCCTTGGCAACCTTCTTCCCTTTTTTGGCAAACGCAATCCATGTCGCCCTTGGTTGGGGCACTCCTTATCATCTACCCTTGACGACATCGTCCATATCCTCCAAGTATCCCACAGGCCACTTACCTATGCCCTCTAAGTTTGTTCACTTTGTCTCGCCTCTGGCACAACTTATTCCCCGTCTTGTTGTCCCCCTGACACTCGACCTCGTTGAACGGTTGCAACCACTTTTTACCTCACATATACCCCCAACCAAGGGCAGTCTTGAGTCTCCCTACATCTTGACTTCGTCCATGTGCCTCTTCCAAATTCCTAAACTCACCTAGTAGATTTCACGAAGCCCTTTGCTTCTGGGAGTCGCGTCCCCCTTTTGTCGACATCAACACAGTTTTCTAGAAGGGCGACAATATCTTGTATCTCATTACCTTACCAATGAGAGCTCTCAGATGGCACAGGGAGAACCACAATTGCTCCCTGTTGTCGTTGACCCCCATAACATTCAACGTCAACAATTTCTCATGTTACGGTGGGTCTTACTTTGCGACTATTGCAATTATTTATTATATTCGTCGAAGACCTCTGAACTTGGCTAGGCTATCAATGCTTACAAAATCCATGATACTTCTTACATATCTCACTGCCTACTGCTCAGAGTATGTTCCTCCGCAGAATTGTCTTATGCCTTTATCACGACCGCCCCCGAGGGCACTGCAATTGTCTACATCAACACTTCATTCCTCTTTTGAGTTACATGACATGAGCATGGGGCATGCCCACCTCCTTTGTACACAGTTTATTTTTACACACCTTATGGAAGGTCGGGTTCTACATGTTCCCTTCTCCCTCCAATGGGTAACTCTTGACAATCCCACTATCACTCTCTCTTACAACAACACTCTCAGTAGAAGAAACATTGATGGATTTTGGCTATACGTATTCTCCTAACCTCATCCATCAAGGGGCATCTGTTATCACTGAAATTTCATCCGCAAATGGTTACAAGAATTCAGCATCATCAAACAGTTATGAGGTCACCCATGGACCAGAATTAACACAAAAGCATTTCCAAAGGGTCAAAAACTATACAACTAGTGCAAAAATTAAAGGGCGCTATGGAGACACAGGGCGCGCGCACACATGCACAAAACAAAAATGCAAGATTCACGCACATGCACACGATGCGAGACTGTTGTCGCAAAAATCCACGCACCTGAGAAACGATGCATTTATGAGAGTGGTTAGCCTCCCACCCACTTCTGGTTCAGCTTCCAAGTTGATTTGACACTCAAATCTGGACTGGATTCGACTGGGTGGCTGGTCAAAGACCTAGAAATGCCCTAATTAGCCTATTTACACACTACAAACTAGTTGGACGATACCTCAAAGGAATGCTATAAAAAGGTCATGGATACACTTCATTTTTCAAGGAATTCATAGCAAAGTTATGTTGCCATTATTCTCTTGAGGAATCTTCTATCCTTACCAAGAGTATACTTGCATCATTGCATTGGGCAATCCATCTCACCCCTTGAGTGGATTAGCAAATAATTCTTTCACCATTTTCATTTTCATTTTCAAAGTTGTAAGAAGAGCTTATTTGTGGGGGTCCAAGAGCCGTCCCTTGGAGGAAGAAGGGACTCATAGTCCTCTTTCTTCTCAGTGTTTTCTTTCACTAATATCAGCCTTATCATTGGTGACATGGGTCTCATTGTTTCTTTTGTCCTTATGTCCCTATGTTAATGAATTTACTTGTTATTTTATTTCTTAGTTTAATTCTTAGTTGTTCTTTTATATTTCTTTCTCTAACCCTTTTCCTTGCAGCTGTCCTGTATAGCAAACCCAACTAAGCTTTCAAGCACCTCTATTTTTCTCACTAAGGTGATGAAAGAGGCGCAACAATAATAAATGCTAAATACAAAATAGACCACCTTTAATCAAGCCACATTACATATATTTCATGCAAATTACCTAAAAGACCCAATTTAGTGATAACCACTACTGTAATAGAGGGTTGTAGCATCATCATCAATGTCATCTCCCAATGTACTTTTTTGAAAAAAATTCAAGTTTGGATGATGCAAAACATGATGCTAGTAGGTGCAATGTGTTTTTCATAAACTTTGTGTTGACTCTGTGCCATCTTTTTTTATGTGCACTCTACAAGGAATCAAATTAGTGACAAAGAATATGATGCAAAAATATTTCTTGCATCATGTTGCATTGCATATTATAATTGCAAAAAAACACTTTAAAAATGAATTTTGTGTCAAGTTTGCATCAAAGGTGTGTATGTTGCATCATAGTGTGTCATATTAACATCACAGTGCTTCATATTTGCAACATTGTACTAGCGTCGAAATATGAAACATTTTTCTTCATGATTAAGTCATATTTGTGTCATGTTTAAGTATTATTGATTATATAATTATTATTAATTCTTTAATACTATCTTTTTTTTTAATTACTATTTTTTATAATATTTAAGTATTGATGAGCCTTTGATGATTAGTATAAGTCTATTTTACATCATACTAATGATGAGAACAAGAAGCATGTATGTATAAATGCAATACCCCACTAACATTCAATGAATTTCACACCATGAGAGCAACAAACAATGTATCCATAAACACAATTATGAAATTTTCCTGCACTAATATTCAATCAATTTCACACCATGGAAGCAAAAAATCATGTTTACATAAACACAATGATAAAGTTCTAAATTAAATCATAAAATAACTATATAATTTTTCTACTTGTAAACAAGTGGCACACTACCACTCCCAAGGGAAATGTCAACTTTCTATACAATAGTGCATGGAAAAATGTATAAATATAAGGAAATTAAATGACTTTTCCTTTAAAAGTTTATTGAACTATTGTCAGTTTCCTCATCATATTTTGAACACTTCTCATCCTCACTTTGTAAAAGCATAATAAAATAACATGAATTCAATAAAAAAAATTGCTAACAGTTAAAGATGTAATAAAAAACATATAGGTTAAATAATTGTTAATACCCTTCAATCCCTTTGAGTCATCCTCATCATCGTCAACATGGAATAAAAAAAATAAAAAAACAATGAATGATTAATTCCAATTACCTTGGGCTTGGAATGTAAATATTACACCATCATTTCATAACCATTCCTAAAGGCATACTTTAGTTCTTCGTCAGTGGGATCACACCATCATGAAAACACATTTTTTTGTTTTCATGACAATGTATTTCTAGTTGTAGTAGATGAGATAATTCATTGGAGATTCAAGGGCTATCCATACATAATGATTTGATCCTCATGAATATTTAAAATAAAATATGTGATAGGTGATCAATATTCACCTTTGCTATTTTTTCATTGAGTTTGCAACTAATTGTTTTTTCCCTTTTACTTTTCCCCATCCTTTGTTCTATGATAATCATCATGACCTCTAGATTTAGATCCACCCCAACACATATTTATAACAAGTTAAGTACATAATTAGAGATTTAGTGAAAATTAATTAGAACATAATTGAAATAACCAAAATAGAATGTAGACAAATAATGAAATCCATAATACACATAGATATTTTGGACAGAATTTTATCCAACATCATTTCATTCAAAATTTAACTTGTCCATGTGAAAAAATATAGCCTTGGGTATTGTGCAAGTCTCAATGAAGAGAGGGGAGATAAGAAAAGAGGGAAAGGGGAGAGAAGAGAATATAATAGGGAAGGTAGTAAATATGGAAGAGAAGAAGGAGGAAGAGGAAAGTGATGAAGAAGAAAGGAGGGGGAAATGAGGAAGAGGAAGAACAAGGGGAAGAAGAGGATGAGGAGCAAGAATGAGGAGAAGAAGAAGAGGAAGAGGGGGATATCAAAGAAGAATAAAAGGAGGAAGGAGGAGTTGAAAATAAGAAGAGGAGGATAAGAATGGAAAGATAAAGGAGAAGGAAGGAGTAGGAGAAGTAATAGTAAGAAGGATTATGGGAAAAAATGGAGAATTCGGGGGAAAATAGGAAGAGGAAAAAGGAGGGGAAGAATAAGGGGAGGATGAAGAATGGGAAAAGAAAAAGAATATGTGGAAGAAAGAGGGGATGATTTTAGGGTCCTACCCTGACCTCCCTACTTTGGATATTTATTAGTTGGTCAATTTATGTACAAGGCCATGTTCTTTGAATAAGACCCATTAGGTAGTTAGTGGGTAGTTACTTAATGTGAAAAGGACCCTCTTTATTAATAAGGTTTGTTAGGTGGTTGGAACCCATAAATGACAAGACGAAAAGTTGTAAGGGTTTTTTCTATAAAGAAGCTATTTATGAAACTAGAAGGTTGGAATTCTTCATGAAGTGTTGTTATTGTATTTAGAGCTCTACTCAAAGGAGGTTTCACCCTAAAATATACTCATGAGCATTTCTCACTCTGTTGGATATCTTTAATACAAGGGATATATTGAGTAGGTTTAATCTTATTTTCTCTTTCATTTTCTTTTCCAAAGTTTATTTTCTCTTAATATTGTTTGTGCTCTGGTATTTGTGTTGGTTAAGTACATTAAAAATGGTATTAGAGCTCTTTCTCAAGCCATCATGCAACTGAATTTTATATTTTTTTTGTTAGGATAGAGAAGTTATTAGGAATATTTAATTAACATAGATATCTATTATTCAATAGGAAGGTCTACAGCTGGGGAAGAATACATGCAGAAAATACAAGTGTCATTACTTGGTTGGAAACCCTTGTAACCCTTATTGGTATCCCTTTCATTAGCACTACATCAAACAACACTTGTATATATATTTGTCTTGAGTGTATCCTTGAGTATATTAGAATCCCCTTGGGTGCACTTGAAACCAACTTTACTTAAAACTTTCAAACATTTTGTTTCTATATTACATCGAGAAAAACAATTGGGAAGATCAGTCTCTAATACCTAGGAATTGGGTAGTATGACTAAGGGTATGGTATAGCCTCCTTAGTTACTTCCATGAGACATTGGGCTGAGTACCGCTATTGGAAATCCACATGTATGTGAAAGATTTATAACACTCAACACTCCTCTAAACTTACGACCCTACAAATACTACCCTCTGTAGCACAAGCCACATAATTCCTACATAAAGTGAACTATCAAGAATTTGGAGATTCCATAAGAGTATTAATATTCATCTAGGAGTAATACTCCTCCATTTGGGGGGGTGTGGGGGGTTTATGACACTATTTCAAGAGGCCTATCTTAAAAGGATCATTGTGTAGTTTTAATCATTGTGGAAACACTCTCAAGAAACCATTTTTCAATGAAGTTGACCATACAATTGTTGTCAAATTATATCAAAAGACTCCTTGTGAGGATTTTATTGAATTGATATAACTCTATAATAATCCCACATATGGATGACAGGGTTGCATCCCTGGAAAATTCAGTCCAACATATCAATTAGTAACCAGTGATACAAAAGTATGAACTCCATTCATCATCAACTAATGACACAAAAGGAGGAACTCCAAGGACTCCACCTTATTTTGAATAAAAGTTTGGAGAGCATCTTGAAACCATAAGCGAATCTAGAGAATCAAGTCAATTGCTACCAAGAAGAAACCTCATTATATTGGGGGACTCACAACAGAACACCATTTCTTGATAATAATACATGATACCACTTTTCGTAGGTATTTATGAATAGATTTGATGGGATTGATCCCATGGGTTGAGTTACCTAGGTGAAACACTATTTCTCCCTCCATGGAATTATCAATGAAACAATGAAATGTCTGGTGAGGATATTACACCAGGATCAAGAATTATGGAAATGGTGACAACATCCTAAGAAGTCATATGGAGGTTATGTTGCATGGAGCAAATTTATCAAAGTCGTGTATGCTTGTTTTGAAATATATCCTCACTATTTGGGTAGGTTGACCAAATTGTGCCAAACCAACATAGTCAAATACTTTATAGAAGCTTTTGAGCATTTGCAAACCCATGTAGAAGGTCAAAATGACTCTTGTTTTTTAATAATGCTTCATCAATGGTCTCAAGGAGGAAATTAGAGCACAAGTCTTGATGTAGCACCCAACTACATGGTTGGAGGCCTCTCAACGAGATCCTGAAGTAAAAATGGTGGTAAAGTCACAAATCAAAAGACCCTATTTTCCTTCTCTCCCTCACCCTCCTGTGTCATCTAATACCACTTCCACCTCATCTTATTCCTTGAGGGTTGAAAAGTTATTTTGGGAAGAAATGGCCGAGCATAAATACCTCCACCTTTTCTATAATTGTGATGATATTTTTTTCAAAAGGAATAAATGAAAAGAACATAAATTATTTCAAGTGGATATGTCCCAAATTGACCTACGTGAGGAATCCTCTTTTGAAATGGAATTTGAGGGAACAACACCTCCTCCTCATGATGCAACCATTCCAAAACCACCTCAGAAGGAACCTTTGATTTCACTCCATGCTTTATTAAGCATGTCAACTCCTCAGATGCTAAAGTTGATTGGATACATCAAAAACAAAAAGGCGATTATTTTATTTGACTATGGAAGTACCCACAATTTTATTCATAGGTGAGTAGTAGAGGAAATCCAATATTATGTCCACGCACTACATATTTTTTAAATTATGATGGCCAATGGAGGCATGATGAAGTGTTGTGACAACCGTGAGAAGGTGAAACTTCAACTCGGGGAATATCAACTCAAATCTAACATGTTTACTATTGGATGAGTGGTTGTGATGCAATACTTAGAGCAGGATGGTTATGAACATTGGGCCCAATTACCATGCAATTATTGGAATTGTACATGAGATTTACTAAATATGATTAAGAAAATACCCTCAAGGGTCTCAAGTCTGGATTCTCAGAAATTCTTATCTCTCATTGTATGGAGAAACTATTGAAGAAAGGCCACTCCAACATTATTTCCCAATTCAATTCCATATAAATGATGAACAACTTCCCATAAGAAGTTCACCTTGATTTACAATTGGTCCTGACTAAACATCAACATGCATTTAAAACTCCCCATGGCTTACCCTATCATGTGGTGAGAATGACCATGGTATTCCCTTGATTCCAGGTAGTCAACCAAATAATGTAAACCCATATAGACATTGTTTTATGCAAAAGAATGAAAAGATTATTTAGTAACTATTGGAGGTAGGAGTCAGTATAACAAGTATGGGCCCTTAATCCTCACCTTTCATCATGGTCTTAAAGAAATAGGGAAATTGGCATATCTGTCCCGATTTTCATTCTCTAAATAAGTTGACCATCAAATGCAAATTTCATATTCTTATTATTATTTACCTCTTAGATGAGCTTCATGGTGCCAAGTTCTTCACTAAATTGGATCTTTGTTCAGGATACTACCAAATGTATATGGAGGAGGAAGACAGCCTAAGAGAACCTTCCACACACATGAAGGCCATTATGAGTTTTTAATGATGTCGTTTAGGCTTTGAAATGATCCCTCCACCTTTTAGAGTCTCATGAATAATAATTTTGGACCCTTCCTACGCTATTTTGTGCATGTGTTTTTTCATGATATCTCAATCTATAGAAAAACCTAGGAATCACATTTGGTGCATGATGATAAATCCCTCCAACTCTTCTGATGCCACCGTTTATTTCTTCAATGTTCCAAATTTGTTTTTGGTACTTTATAGGTTGAATATTTAGGTCGCATTGTTAGTCAGGATGGGCATTAGTGGATCCTAGAAAAAATGATGCCATGTAGGATTGGACATGCCATAAGAACCTCAAACCCTTATGCAGGTTCTTAATACTTAGGAGCTACTACAAGAAATTAGTCTAGAATTATGGGAAAATTTCCACACCCTTAACCTCCATGCTTAAAAGGAGTTCTTGGTATAGAATGTGGTCATTGAGAAATATTTTTCAGAAAGGAAGCCATGTGTACTATGCATGTACAAGAAGTACTTGAATTCACCAAAAGTTTTATCTTGGAATGTGATGCTTTGTGTTGAGTCCTTGGAGTTGTATTAATGAAAGACATGTGTCCATTGGATTTAATTGGTAAACAATTGTGTGACAAAAATTAGGGTAAGTCTACCTATGAGAAAGAGATTATGGCCATCCTCCATGCCATTGATACTTGGCGTCCCTATATCTTTGGGAGGCATTTCCAAATGAAGACATTTCATCACAGCTTAAAATATTTTCTAGAGCAAAGGTTTTCATCATCGGAGAAACATAAGTGGGTCATTAAGATGCTTGGTTGTGATTATGATATCATATATAAGAACGGTATAGAGAATCTTGTAGTGGATGTTTTTTCTCAAAAATATGAGGGAGGTTCTCCATTGGCCTTATCCTTACCCATGCTTGATTGGCTCATTAAAAATTTCCAAGAATGGAGGGATATTGGTTCCTTGCTTCAAATCATTCATAGGATTCAAGAGGACCCCAATCCACCTAAGGGATACACTTGGAAACAAGATACCTTGAAGTATAAAGGGCACTTTTTTTTGGTCTATAATTCAAAGTTGTAACCTAGGGTATTAGAGGAGTTGCATTCATCTCCTATTGATGCTTACTATAACTTTAACAAAACCTATGAAGGTGTTAAGAACTCTTTCTTTTGGAAAGACACAAAAAATGACATCCATACTTTTGTTGCCTCATATGACACCAATTAGTCAAACAAAGGGGAGGAAATTAAGAATATAGTGGAATTTCAACCACTACTGATACTAGCCACTACTTGGCTTGGCATTTCTATGGATTTTATTGTGGGCCTTCCAACAACAAGAAACAAGTTAGTCGGCATGGTGGTATTTTATCTTCTTTCCTAATATGTTCACTTCTATTCCCTATGATATCGATTTACACCTTCTATAGTTGCACATATTTTCATGGATTATATTTTTAAGTTACATGGTATACCCACTTTCATTGTGTCTGACCATAACCCCACATTCACCAAAAAAAATTAGTAGATGTTTAAATTCTATGGTACACAACTGAACATTAGTATAGATTATCATCCTCAAATTGATGGTCAAACAAATGTGGTAAACAAGTGCTTGGAAATCTATTTCAGATGCTTTTCTTTAGACAAGTAGCACCAATGGGTACAATGGTTATCCCTTGCAAAATGGAGGTATAATACTTCTTAGTGATCATGGAACTACCTACCAAAACCCCTCTAAGTGACTTCATATTTACTAGGCACATCCAAGGTGCAAGTAGTATATTGCATGCTTCACACTAAAGGTGCCATCCTCTACACACTTAAGGAAAATTTATTGATGGATTCAAATCATATGAAGGAATATGATAACCAACATAACTCTAAGTGTCCTTTTGTAGAATGGGATAAGGAATTTCTTTGCCTTCAACCTTATAAGAAAACCTCTCTCAAAGATACATTCCACTAGAATCTCATGCTGAAATCCTATGGACCCTATCAGATCCTCCAATGCATTGGAAAAGTTGCCTACACAATATCTATTCCAGCCCACTATAAGATCCATTTTGTAATACCATTGTTTCCCCCAATTTGTAAATATAACTATAATTGGCCAAGAGACTATGGTGGACTAAATATGTGTGAATGTTTGATTTGATGAACCTTTTCATAAAAGGGTCAATGTATGAATTTTATGTTATCAATAGAAATTGAATATGTGTTTCACAATTGCTAAAAGGGGGGGAGTTTTCCAAGATAGACCATGGATTCTATGAGAGATATGGTGAGGGGAAACCAAGAATGGTTGATATGACCCTCACTAGACCAGTACATACTGGATGTAATTGCTCAATAGTCCTCTGACCCATAAATGAATTACCAGTCGATATGGTAGTTGGAAGGCCATCCTCAAGAGTTAATGAGGAGACGGGGTAGGGTACCCATATGTAAGGCTTCTAGGCCTGACCACGAATTGGGATTCAGACCCATGCAACCTTGTTGAGGAAGGAAAGAAAGGAGGCAATTCGGGGACAAAGGAAGATCTACAAGATAACAAAGTAGAGAGAATGATTGAGAGAAGAAGAGAGAAACAAGTTTTCGACT
>JASDQU011176982.1:24268-35846 GCA_032191745.1 Picea mariana
GTTTTGAATGTAAGAATCCATGGGCATGGTTTCACTACAAGATGATAAACTAGGATGACAAGTGACTAAGGAGGTACTCATGCATACCTCCTTACTTGGAGTAGAGAAAACCGGTTTCCAAGTTCCTTTGGGAGGAGGAGAGTAACCTATGTCCCTGACTGTTGTGGAGAAAGGATAAATAATCTCTCTTAGAGAATCAAGGTATAGCTCGGGGGTGGCCAGCGGTAAATCCGTCAGGAGTAACTATGCTTATGGTTGGGATGAAACATGAATCACTTTCAGAAGTCCCTTCACATTCTCCATACTTTGTGTGTGTGTGTGTGTGTGTGTGTGTGAGAGTGTGTGTGTGTGTGTGTGTGTGTGTGTGTGTGTGTGTGTGTGTGTNAGTATTTCAGTATTTGAACAGTTATTATAAATGCTCTTTGGTTACTATAAATTGTTATATTTATATGATATTTGAATTATCTCATTTTAGTTGTTATAGATTCATGGGATGTGAATCCGCAGGAGAGTTGGGGTAGTAGTAACTAAAACGTCTAAGTCATGCCAATCCTTTGAATTCACCTTAGTGGGAATGTCAAGTTCATCTCTATGGGAGAAGGGATTTTTTCCTTTAGACTATCCACCCATATGGCCGAGGGCTCATGCTCAGTTCCTTAACCCATTTGTTGCTAAAAAGGATTAGTACTTAGCCCAAAAGAATTTCCAAATGACCCATATGACCAGGGTCTAGGAAACTGACACTAGTTTGGAAGGAGCTAACCATTTTTTACTTCGGGACTTAGGATTCCACAATCCTCAAAAATAGTCAAAGGCTGGAGTCACGAATGGATGAGGGTCATTGATCTAGGGATTTAGTATGGATATCTCTCAGTCATTAGATCGAAATTAGGAAGGGAAGTGTTAAGTGCTTCGACAAAGTTCTACTTCAAGAGAATAGGAGTGGTCCAGCACCGAAACTCCCGAATGATGGAGTCATAGAGTTAATCTCGACCATTGAGAATGGAGGTACACGTGTCCATAGATCAATGATTGTCTGGAAGTTCAGGTATTCGGAAGTATAGGGATGTGCAAGTTTCCCTGGAGCTCTGCAAGCCAGAGTAAATCCTGATCGTGCATTCTAGGTACATGTGGCTATAGATCCGGTGTGGTCTAGAGGGAAAGTTGGAATATACATGCCAAAATCTTGAATTTTGAACTAAAAAAGTGATGTGGATCGTCAATCTTCAGATCCTCTGGGATCCCTCTCAGTCGTCGATCTAAAAAACCACCCTCAATCACCCAACCGACCGGGAATGCATCATGGAGTGACACATGGCCCCTACTTTTCCCCTATCTAAGGTTGTTTGTCGAATTAGAGTCGTTGAATGAGAGGGCACGTGGAAAGTGATCCCATAGTCTGAAGACTTAGTACTCCATTGGAACCCTGCCAAGAACCTACAGAGTGTGAAAACCTATGAAGTCGTGAACGTCGAAATGAATCTCAGTCGTTGGTAGGATGAGGACACTTGGCTACATATTAGAGAGTTAGGAGACTTAGTGCTTAGGGGATTCATGAGGAGAGGATTTGGAAATCTCTGAAGCCCAGATCCACGAAGTAACAAGAATCATAGATCAATGGATCTATGTGGACTCTTACTAACTGTGAGATCGAAGGTCTATGCAGCTATCAGTCCAAGATGACGTGGCATCCTGATGTCATTCAAGGTGACGTAGACCCACATTACGTGTGCTATGTGTCACCCAGATATGAATGATTCACATACCCCTTATGCATGTTAGAGCATGACACATGCCACCCCAATCGAGGACACGTGTCACCCCTGGCCTTGCGGCATGTCATCTTCTGGTTCATGCCCTTCTGGCCAACATGGTTGATGACGTGTTCAGGACTCCAGGAGTTTGGATAACTTCAGGAGTTCGAAATATTTGGGGCATGGTACAATATATGAATGTCCAACATAAAATGTCGATCGTCGAAGGGCCAAGGCCATGTGGTGAGATTTAGGGAGTTCAAGAGTTTTGGGCATTGTATGGTAAAAGGGATATTCAATGAAGATCGTCGATCTTTGAATGTTGAACATTCAACGATGATCCTCGATCTCCGAAACACCGAAAACCTAGGACATCAACTATTGATTTCCAATCATCTAACTTTGAAAGAAAGGGACGTTCAACGTAAAACGTTGAACGTCAATCGTCGAATGGCTAAGGCCACGTGGAAATATTTCAGGACTTTAGGGATTAGGAAAAAGGTATGTTCAGCATTGAATTTCGAAGACCCAAACTAATAATGTCGGGGTAACTTCGGGAGGCCATAACTTACAGACCTAAAACTCATATTTTAGTGTGGTGGCGACCATTATAAATCTCATGGCAGACAATAACAAGTGAACATCCCGTAATCAGGATTTGAGATAGTTAGGAGGAACAAAAATTTGATTCCCCATCTCTAGAAAGGGTATTTAGGGGCTGGATGTGTTACGCATTGGTATTAAAGCATGGAAACAACACTTGGTTTGCTTGGTCTCATGCATGAGTCGCATAAAAACATTATTAGAGAAGTTATGGGGTAACACCCTACCTTTCCCCCCTTCTATAAGAAATTTGTTTGAACCTCTATTGAAGAGAGGAACAAAACCTTCTACTATTGATAGATGTTTTGAAAGACTACATTTTAGGTTGCTAATGTTTCCAAATAAATAATTGACTTCACCTTGCAATGATATGTGTTGTTCATGAATTCGTATATTAGTAACTAACAGAAAAAAATTTATCAGCACTCAAGTAGTCAGTGAACAACAGGAGAACTACAACATAAAGGATGGTGATACATCAGGAGTTGGGGGAGAGCTCCCACAATAGAGAGGAAGAATATGATGAAAGGATAGTGGTGGAAACCCCTCATATTTGGTTGAAACTATAAGAAGCCTCATGGCAGAATTACAGAGTTATAAGGCTGACAATGAAAGGCTAATCAAGGAGCAGGAAAATTAGTCTGGAATTAATGCAGTCCTATTGCAAAGTCTATCAGATATACAAAGACAACTGCAAAATGTTCCAGCTTCCAGTCATGTGGACATGCATCATACTAAGAAAACTCCAAGTCCACCTGAGATACATAAGCATGGTCTTGAAAGTGGCCGCACCAGGAGGAGCACCTCGAAGAAGTCCCAACATGGAGACAAGAGACATTGAATGGAATATTCCTCTGGTGAGGACATTGATAAATCCCAAGAATAATTTAGTGGAAAAATTAGTTCCCATTCCTAGATGAGAAGAAAGAAGAGGAAACATTCCAAGAGTCATGACCCTGAAGAATTCAAGAAATCCAAATCGTCCACCTTCAATGGAGAGATTAAGAAGGGGGAAGAAGTAGAAGTTTGGCTACTCGGCTTGAAGAAGTACTTCAAATTCCATGAATACTATGAAAACTTAAAGGCTCAGATAACAATTTTCAACTTGAATAGGGAAGCTTCCATTTGGTGAGAGGACCTTAGAAATGTGAAAGGAATCCATGATAAGGAATTTTCATGGAAGAAATTTGAGAAATACTTCAAGAAGAAGTACCTTTCAGAAAAGTACTTTGACGGAAAGAACAAGGAGTTCTATGAACTCAAGCTGGGACAACTCACCATAAATGAATATATCAACAAATTCCTTGAACTGATGAGGTATGTGCCCTACATAAAGGATGAAAAAGTAAAGATGCAACAATTTATTAGTGGATTACCTTAGTCCTATCAGGACAAAATTGACTTTTATGATCCAAATACTTTAGAAGATACTCTTCAAAAATCAAGGTATTACTATGAAAAATTCAAGAATAAGACAGAACCCCATGAAGACTGGAATAAGAAAAACAATTTGGGATTCAAGAAGAAGGGGTTTAAATCCTTGAGATTTAAGAACCATGGTAAGATCTCTAGGATGAGCCTTCCTACTAGAAGTGTGTATCATAAAAAAATTCCATCCCGGAGTGGAAATAAACCATTGTGAGTAGCTCCAAGTAAGATTGATAACACGAAGAGAGAACCCTTGAAATGTTCGGGTTGTGGAGAGGAACATTTGTTGAGGGATTGTCCGCATAGGAAAGAAAACAATGAGAGGGTCTACAACATCCAAGAGGCTACCATATTCAATGATGTGGCTAGGATCATGCCAAAAATTTATGCAGCTGTGGATAATAGACAAGCTGACCACAAAGCTTCAGTGGTGAAGATGGAAGGTACAATTTCCAACCATCCTCTTTCCATTTTAATTGGCTCTGGTTCTAATTTGAGTTATATTACCCCTCAAACTATTGAGAAATGTAAATTGTGACAAGTCAAACATGTTAAATCATGTTTGGTACAAATATCCACTGGAACCAAAAGAAAAGTGACAGAGGTCATACTAGCATGCCAATTTGTTATAAGAGGGTTGCCCACCCAAGAAAACATAAACATACTTCCTCTAGGATCTTATGACCTATCGATTGGCATGGACTGGTTGGTTGCCCACAAAACCAAGTTGGACTGTTACAATAAAACTTTGGAGTGTGAAAATGAAGAAGGAAGAAGAGTAACCCTACAATGGATTCAAAATCATGTCTCAGTGAGATAAATATCATCCCTCCAAGTGAAGAAGTATTGCAGAAAGGGATGTCCCTTGTATGAAATACAAGTACTAAACTATGTTGAGAATGAAAAACCTAGCCTAGATAACCATCCCATATTAAGAGAATATAAATATGTATTCCCAGAAGAGGTATCATTTCTACCTCCAAGAAGGGATATTGAATTTTCAATAGAACTTGTACCATGAGTAGTGTTAATGTCTAGAACACCCTATAGACTGACTACACCAGAGATAGTTGAGCTCAAACTACAGCTGAAGGAGATGTGGGACAAAGGATACATTCGTCCTAGTGTGTCTCTATGGGGATCACCATCCTTGTTTGTGAAAAATAAATATGGCACACTCAGACTATGCATAGATTATAGACAACTCAATAAGATGACCATCAAGAATGAGTATCCCTTGCCAAGGATCGATGAATTGTTTGAAAAATTAAGGGGTGCTACAATATTCTCCAAGATTGAATTTAGGTTTGAATTGAAGATGAAGGCATCCACAAGACAACCTTTAGGACAATATATGGTAACTATGAATTTGTAGTGGTGCCATTTGGGCTTACCAATGCACCAACCACTTTTATGTGCTTAATGAATAATGTATTCATAAATTTCTTGGATAGGTTTGTGTTGATTTTCATTAATGGTATCCTAATCTATTCCAGAAATAGGGAAGAGCATGAAGAACATCTCAAGCTAGTACTCCAAGTGCTAAGAGAGCATCAACTCTATGCTAATCTTAGTAAGTGTGACTTTTTCCAGAAAAAAGTCCATTAATTAGGCCATGTTATTGTTACACGTCAAAATTACTCAACCGGATAAGTGTCGCATGTTCCTCTCAATTGTCGTAAGTTTTGCATCTTCCTTACAACTTTCACAAGTGTCGCAAGTTGTTCACAAGTGTCGCAAACGATGTTCGAGCATACTGCCATGCCGATGACACTAAGGAGGCACTTAAAACATCTCGTACACTTGATTTGGAGAGGAGGAATTGATTAACTGAAGTCAAGGAACTCTTGACACCTGAGAAGAGCTCTTAATCAAAGGTTTTGGGGGTGAGCGCTCCCCTATATCAGTCTAGGAAGTGCTGGTGCTCCCCTATAAGGATTCAAGGAGCGTTATAATGCTCCCCTGCCCCCTCTGAAGGAGCGCTATCCACCTTTGGAGCGTTGGCACTTCCCTCAAGCTTCCTAGGGAGCACTAAAGCGCTCTGATACCCCTTTTGAAGGAGCGTTGCTTAATCTGAGGAAATAGTTGGCCCGTTGAGGAGAATAAGGGGAGGATCTTTCCAGATTAGAAGGTAGTTGCATTCGAATTCTTGGTTCCATCAGAAGATCCCTTATCTAAGGAGGAGGTTCCTCAACTTGTTCTAAAGATAACTCAAGAGGTTAAGCTCCTCTTAACCTATATAAGCAAGATCTATGATGGTGAAAAGAGAAGGAAGAATTGCTAGTATGAAACCTATGATCTCATAGGAAACACACAGTCAGTCAAAGGAGAGTGATCAGTGAAGCTGTTGTTATCCAGGTTGTGGATCTTTCGAGCAAGGGTTAGACGAAGGGGACTTGACGAAGCTGTCGCATTCGCATCTATGATTGTAAGTACTGTTGTCATTATTCTCATTAATATGACATGCTTGACCTGTTTCTTTCTAGTTTGTGTTTGATGTTACATGAACTTATCATTGATAGATAGATCTGTTTTCAAGCTAATATCAATAGAGTAGGAAGTGGTCGTATCTTGTTTGTCTACAGGACTCAGCAAGGAGCAAAGGATCGGAGCACAACTCGGAGATTGCAGGGACAAACGTCGATAAAAGAGGTACTTCTATTCTCCTTCCTTCTCATGTGTTAGTTTGCATAGATTTGAAAGGAAGTCAGTGACCACGTTAAGCATTTTTTGTCTTAGAGTTAGGGTCAAGCTCTTTGAGGCAATCTACCTGTCTGCAAGGAGATTTTCCTCCAACAGTTATCTCTAAGGAAGGAGTGGTAGTTGATCCTGACAATATTAAAGTGATCATGGATTGGCCTACCCCAAAGGATGTATCTGATATCAGATCCTTTATGGGTTTGGCAGGATACTATAGGATATTCATAAAATAATTCTCCAATATTGGTTTCCCAATCACCTCCCTTTAGAAAAAGGGGGTTAAATTCATTTGTACATTAGAATGTGAAGAAATATTTCAAGATCTGAAATACCTTCTAACCAATGCACATGTACTGAATATTGCAAACCCAAACAAGGAATTCCTTGTGTGTACATCTGTCTGCAAGGAAGGGATCGAAGGAGTCCTCATGCAAGAAGGACATGTGATTTGCTACAAATCCATAAAATTGAATGAGCATGAATTAAATTATGTGACCCACAATATGGAATTGGATTCCATAGTGCATGATTTAAAAATGTGGAGGCATTACCTTTTAGGTAGAAGATTTGTACTTATGACAAACCATAGTGGGTTGAGGTATTTGTTTGACCAACCAAAACTCAATGTGAGACAATCTAGGTGGTTGGCTCTCATTAGTGAGTTTGATTTTGAAATCAAACATATCAAAGGAAAGGAGAATAGGGTGGTCAATGCCCTTAGTAGAAGTATGAAAGTAGTTCCCTTAGTAGTTGTAAGCTCTAGTGAATCAAACATCAAAGAGAGGTTAGAAAATGCACAAGAAACATATGCATTTTTCAAGATAGTGACATCATACCTAAAGCAATATCCCACAGGGATGAAGTACGAAGGCTATCAGATGATTAATGATGGCCTACTAACTTACAACGGAAAATTGTATGTTCCAAATTGTGACGACTTGAAGAGGTTCATAATGGATGAACTACACAAAAGATCATATACTGCTCATCCTGGTTATCAAAAAATGATCACAACCACTAGGAAACTATTTTATTGGCCTGGATTGAAAAAGGAAATAGCTAATTACTTAGCTAAGTGTTTAGAATGTCAGCAAGTCAACTGCACCCAGCAGGGTTGTTGCAGCCCCTACCAATTCCTGAATGGAAATGGGAAACCATCTCCATAAATTTCATCATATGATTACCAAGATCAACCAAACAAAACGATGCCATCATGGTAGTTGTGGACAAATTGAGCAAGGTTTCTCACTTCATACTCATCAAGTCAACTTGCAAGGCAATATATATTTCCAGCATATTCATGAAAGAGATATTTAGACTGCATGGCATGCCTAAGGAAATTATATCCGAAAGATATACAAAGTTTACTTCAAACTTTTAGAAATCTTTGTTTGTTGGTTTTGAAACAAAATTTCTCTATAGTACAACCTATCACCCTCAAACTAATGGGAAGATAGAGAGGGTAAACCAAGTATTAGAAGACATGTTGAGGATGCATGTAATGCATCAACCCAAGAAGTGGGAGGACTACCTACCACTCGTAGAATTTTCCTACAACAATGGATATCAAGAGTCATTAAAAATGAGCCCTTTTGAAGCCATATATGGAAGGCATTGCAACATTTCAATCCACTAGAAAAACCCAGTAGACAGAGTTACAATCAAGCCAGATATGATAAAGGAAATGGAACAACAAGTAATTCAAATCAGACAAAATCTAAAGATATCCCAAGATAGACAATAGAGCTATGCAGACATGAAAAGGACTCTCAGAGATTTTAAAGGAGGTGATCATGTGTATCTCTGAGTTAGACCCAAGAAAAGATATTTGAGGATGGGAGCTTGTGCCAAGTTGGCACCTTGGTATTGTGGACCCTTTGAAGTTTTGGATAGAGTGGGACCAATAGCCTATTGGCAAGCACTTCCTCCCACAGTGAAGGCACATAACTTTTTCCATGTTTGTTTATTAAAGAAGTATGTACATGATTCTAATCATATTATTGACTGGTCTATGATTTAGGTGGAAACCGAGGGAGAATTCCTGCCAGAACCTCAATGCATAATAAACAGGAAGGAAACCCCACTCAGGAACATAACCATTGAACATGTAAAGGTGCAATGGAAACACTTTGTCCCATATGAGGCTACATGGTAACTGGAGGATGCTATGAGACAAACATATCCATTTTTTCTTACTTATGTACATACAGAGCACATCAATAGATAGAAAATCGAGGATGATGTTCCTTTAAGAGGGAGGGGATTGTAATACCCATATTTCCCCCAGTTTGTAAATATAACTATAATTGGCCAAGAGACTGTGGTGGACTAAACATGTGTGAATGTTTGATTTGATGAACCTTTGTATAAAAGGGTCAATGTATGAATTTTTTGTTATTAATAGAAATTAAATATGTGTTGCACAACTACTGAAAGGGGGGGAGTTTGTCGAGATAGACCATGGATGATATGAGAGATATGGTGAGGGGAAACCAAGAATGGTTGATATGACCCTCACGAGACTAGTACATACTGGGTGTAATTTCTCAACAGTCCTCTGACCCAAAAATGAATTACCAGTCAGGATGGCAGTTGGAAGGCCATCCTTAAGAGTTAAAGAAGAGATGGGGCAGGGTACCCATCTGTAAGGCTTCTAGGCCTGACCACGAATTGGGATTGAGACCCATGAAACATTGTTGAGGAAGGAAAGAAAGGAGGAAATTTGGGGATAGAGACAGATCTGTAAGATAGCAAAGTAGAGAGAATGATTGAGAGAAGAGGAGAGAAACAAGTTTTCAACTCTGGAGTTTAGATAAAAAAATTAGACGCTAGCTCGTTTTCGTTGTAAGAAGCCATGGGAAGGGTTTCTCTACAAGCTGATAAACGAGGATAACAAGTGACTCAAGAGGTACTCATGCAAACCTCCTTGCTTGTAGTAGATAAAATCAATTTTCAAGTTTCTGTGGGAGGAGGAAAGTAACCTCCATTCCTAACTTTTGTGGAGCAAGGAGAAAGAATCTCTCTCAGAGCATCATGGTCTAGCTCGGGGGTGGCCCGCGGTAAATCTATCAGGAGTGACTGTGCCTATGGTTGGAAGGAAACATGCACCCCTTTCAACAGTCACTTCACATTCTCCATTTCTGATAAGTATTATCATACTCTCTGTATATATATTGGATGTGATGGTGGAATGTCTATATTTATGATTAAGTATTTCATTGTTTGAACAATTATTAGAAATTCTCTTTGGTTTCTGTAAACTGTTGTATTTATATTATCTTTGAATTATCGCAGTTTAGTTCCTATAGAATCATGGGATGTGAATCCGTAGGAGAATCAGGGTAGTAGTAACTAAAACGTCTAAGTCTTGTCGATTCTTTGAATTCACCTTAGAGGGAATGTCAAGTTCATCTCTGTGGGAGAAGGGAATTTTTCCTTCAGACTATCCGCCTATCTGACTGAGGGCTCATGCCTAGGTCCTTAACCCATTTTCTACTAAAAAGGATTAGTACTTATCCCACAAGAATTTCCAAAGGACCCATATGACTAGGGTCTGGGAACCCGACGCTAGTCCAGAAGGAGCTAGCCCTTTTTTACTTAAGGACTTAAGATTCCACAATATTCAAAAATAATCAAAGGCTGAAGTCATGAATGGATGAGTACCATCGATCTGGGGATTCAGTATGGATCTCTCTCAACCTTTAGATCAGACTTAGGAAGGGAAGCGTTAATCCCTTTGGTGAAGTTCTACTTCGGGAGAATAGGAGTGGTATAGTGTCGAAACTCCTGAATGTCAGAGTCGCGGAGTTAATCTGGACCATTGAGAAAGGAGGGACATGTGTCCATAGATCAACAATTATCTGGAAGTACGGGTATTCGACAATATAGCGACGTACGAGTTTCCCCGAAGCTCTGCAAGCTGAAGTAAATACTAACTATGGATACTAGGTACACGTGGAGATAGATCTGGCGTGGTCTGAAGGGAAAGCTGAAAGATACATGCCGAACTTCTGAATGTTGAATTGTCAAAGTGACGTGGACCATCGATCTTCAGATCCTTTGGGATCCCTCTTAAGCGTCGATCTAAGAAACCACCTTCAATCACCCAACCGACCAGGAATACATCGTGGAGTAACACATGGACCTTACTTGTCCCCTTTCTAAGGTTATCCATTGAATTGGAGCTGTCGAATGAAAGGGTGCGTGGCAAGCAATCCCATAGTCCAGAGACTTACACTAGCAAATTTGGGTCATTTTGCGACGACTATTTCAACGCTCTTGTGAAGTTATGTCATGGATATTACGACGAATATTGAGTCTCTCAAACATCATTTCATGTGACATGGAAATTTCGACGAACTTGAAGTAACGTTGCAAGAGTGACAACCATAGGGAACTTCTCACAATTGTGACAAAAAAATAAATATCATCACTAATACGACTAAGTGACGACATCGTCAAAAGAGCGACATAGTAGGGAAATCTTCGCACAGTTGACAATATAGGTAAAGTAAGTGAAACCAAATGTTCATCGCTATTATGACGACAATATGGTATATAGCGACAATTTCGCTATATAAATTTCATGGTTTATATATCAAATTCGTCGCAGAATTTCTATTGTGCATCGTAATTGAGACAACAACTTTGTGGTATATATAGAAAATTTGTCGCATGATTTTTAATGTCGTCAAAATTGCGACGACAACTTTTCTTGGTTTATATAGCAAATTTGTCGCGTAATTTTTATTGTTGTCGAAATTGCGACGACAACTTTTCTTGGTTTATATAGCAAATTTGTCGCAGGATTTTTATTGTCATCGAAAATGTGACGACAAATTTTGTAGTCTATATAGAAAACTCACTGCATGATTTTTATTGTTGTCAAAATTGCAACGACAATTTTTCTTGGTTTATATAGCAAATTTGTCACAGGATTTTTATTGTTGTCGAAATTGTGACAACAACTTTTCTTGGTTTATATAAAAAAATTGTCGCAAGACTTTTATTGTGTGTTGAAAGTGCGATGACAAATTTTCTTGGTTTATATAGCAAATTCTTCGCAGGATTTATGTTGTGCGTCGAAATTGCGA
>JASDQU011176983.1:23725-40873 GCA_032191745.1 Picea mariana
TTTCTAGTTATGACTCATCCTAAATATGTTGTTGTCAAGTTCAAATCGAATTATATTGGGTTTTTGAAGAAAGTCAAAGTATAGCCCTTTTCTTGGGATTTTGTTTTATTTTCCCTAATTTGATGATCATAGTCAACATACAGTTATTGTTATTTTTACCCTTTTAGTGGTAAAAATCAAATGTATTGTAATGAATTCAAGATATTTGGTATGATTTTGAAAGAGCTCAAATCTCTGTTTTGACAGAACATTAATTATGTATTTGCAGAAATATCTAGAAACAGTTAAGGCATGGATTTGATCCCCTAGTCTATAGGATCTGAATGTAATGGAAAAATTATAATAGATAGAATTCAATATGGCATAGGGGTTGGACCTCAAGAGATGGATGGTATTAAAATACCATCATCTATTGTAAAGATGTTGAGGAGGTTGTAAGTGACCCTTTTTGGATGAATACAAAGACATTATGTTTCCAGATTCTTGTGTCATTGTTATGTGGTGAAGTGTTCCTTTATGTAATCTGGTTTCTCTCTGGTTTCACGTTATGTTTACTTTATTTATTGTTTATAAGAAGATTATGTGCAGGATTTGTCTCAGACACCCTGTTTTGGCTTAAGAAAATATTTATGTTTTCTTCAGAAGTTTGAATGTAGAATTCAGGTAGCAATGCTCTTCGTTTGAATTGAACACTAATCTATTATTATTTTCCATCTCACAAAATATAAGGATCCACTGACATGACTACCTTTCCTAGTTACAGATGATCTCATTTATTCCCTCATTTTATCAGCTTTAACCTTTGAATCCATTTTGCCCAATGGTCCTCTTTTGTTGTCTCAACCAAAAACTCAAAAACAAACCTCCTATCCTCATAACTAGCCTAATATCCAATCCAAACAATGTTAAATCATACAGACAGATTCCTCTCTGAGTCATGGAGGGCTAGATCTTGACTCCAAGTGGTTTTGTGGTTACCTCTGTCAATTTCTCCCTCATATTAAGAAATTACAAAGTGATATTACATAGCACAAATGTTATGATAAGGTCTAGATATTCTTAAATTCAATTGTTTCATTACTTTATTAGTCATAACATTTGAGATAGATCCTGAATCAAGCATACATTTTTTAAGAATAAAATCATTCATGAGCAAAGAGAGGAAAAATGGTCTATTCTTTTCGTTTTCTCTATCCATATTCTGCAAGATAACCGATGCATCCTGATAATCTTCTATTGTTGGAATGTCAACATTATTATGAGAATGATTTTCTATGGCTCTAAGTAGTTTTTCCATCTGAAAAGGAATCTTCATTATCTATGTGTTGTGGTGAGAAACCCCCCTATGGACTAGCATTTGGGGTTATATTATGCATGCAGATAAGACCGAAAGAATCCTACTTTCTATCGTTGTCCTTGACCTAATCCCCATTTCTTTTAAGCAAATACATGGTTAAATGGGCATACCTTGTTCCAGAAATTGGATGTTGATCCTTCTTCACACTTGATCGCTTGTTAGCAGCTATCCTCTTAAGACTGACATGCGTACAAAACAAGCAACAAACTCTACATGCATTTGTTCTACAAATTAATGGGTTATATATTCAAACATATATTCACTAAACTATGAAGAACTCATATAGAGGGACGAGAAAAGCATTTCTTTATTATTAACTTTAATGAATCAAATTAACAATGTTGAGACGGACCACTGCTCCGTGAACCTGATCCTGGGCTACTCTTCAGATATCCTCCAACTTATTTGCTTTGTATCTCTCTTTGCACAAGGATGGCTAAAGGGTTGGGACAATGGGAATGTACAATTGGGTAGATTTTATTTACTATTATTCTTCTCCTCCAAATGGGACCCCTAACCCTTCTTTTATAGGCTAGAAGAAGCTAGTTATTTGGATGAACCCTCGGCCATGCATGGCCGAGAGTTTTAGTTAACTCACCCAAAGCTATGTGTTTCATTGACAACTTTCCTTTTTTCATGCTTTTGTAGGTACACGTGGGTTTTTTTAGGTCAGATAGCATGTACATGCATGTGGTAATGGAGTAGGGTGTGTGGGCCCTTATAAAAGAGGTTTCTTAAAGAGTTGTTCAGCAGTGTTTTAGCAAAGAAGGGATCTGAGATGGCCTGATGCCAGGTAAGCATGTATGGTGCAAATTAGGGTTATAACAGATGCTCCCTAATGTGTGAGGTCAGAAGAGCATCTGATGGCCGAAATACATTACCAATCTTTACTGATGTGCCGAACAAGTGAGCCCATGGACCAGGAACTGAGAGGTGTTGTCTGCAAAATAACAAATGTCTCACCGAGGCGGGCATACCCATGCTCAGGATAAAATAGAATCATGGCTACTAATCAAATACACTATAGATCCATGTCAAATAACTATATAAAGTGTAGCCACAAACAACACACAGCAGAGCTACATCTCGAGATCAAAAAGATATACATATAGAGTATCCATCTTCTAGAAGTTGATACGGCCAGATGGTTGGAGATGAGATCTTCAAATCTTGAGCAACAACTTCAAAAAATCTTCAAAACTCAGGTAGGAGTGTAATATGAGTGTCTGACTTTACTACCCAGAGGTCTTCGATGGCTCATCGATCATGGACTAGATAATCTTGACGATCAGACTAAAGGATTCATTGATTTCGAACAAGGACTTGATTGGACATTCAAGATGGTCGGGTATGAGGGAAAGAGACAAACTATAGAGGGGCTGACTCAGGCTTGGTGACAAAATTCCCTTGGACAACAGCACAACAAGTGATGAGACTTAGGCAACATGGCATTAACATAAGTTTATGAGGTAGGAGGCAACACAAACTCTCCATATGTTCGGAAGAATAACCAAACAGAGGAGGACACAACTCTATGTAGTGAGAAAAGCTTCCTAAGGTCATATTAAATCACAGGTTTTGATGAACAAATGGACAAATGTGCTTTATCCAAGGGCGACTCATTATGCTGCTAATAAAAAAAATACTTTTCCCTTCCTCTTTTTGGGGTATATTTGATTTTTTTTTCTTTTTCAATAATTTTGGAAAAAGAATGTTAAGTTACAAAGGAGAATCGAGTGTCACAAACATATTAGTTCCAAGCGTATGGAACATAGGGATGTTAAGGGAAAAGAGACATATGCAAGAAAAGGACACTTGGGAAAAATCCTCCAAGGGCCAAAGGTGTCAAGACGCAAAAGCAAAGTGCTATAGGGCTTGCGTATGAGGCATGCTTCAGATGGTTCAGTTGAGAGAAACATGAAGCAGACATTAGGGCAAATATGTGGTTATGAAAATGCAATTAATAAAACACACAATGGTAACGTCCTTCGATGTAAGTTTTAATGAGCCCAGAGAAGGTAAGATCAATGGTTTTTCATATTTAGAGAGTCTGAAAAACATAAAAGGAGACTCCATGGGGGTACCTTTTTCGAAGATAATCTAATCGGTTCGAAAAAGGGGTAAACTAGCACCGAAAAGACGTCTATTCAAAACCATTTTAATGAGTGTGAGAAAGACAAGATCACTCAGCCATTTTTTCATTTTTAAGGAGTCTGAAAAAATCTTAACTATGGATGTTATCGGACTAATCGGTAGTTGCGGACACTAACAGATCTCCCTAGATCCACCTAGATCTAGAACAAAATGGGGCAGGACATGACTCTTTCCCTAAGTTATGACCATTGAATTAGCTAGTAGGGAGGAACAAGTGACATACCTTTTTATCACTTCCTAGGGTCTCTGTTGCTCCCGCTTCGCTCCAGCGCTCTCATGAGGTCAAGACCAAGACAACACAAACCAACCCAAGTGAAGATAGAAAAATATATTCAATCATCAACTTATGTGTATGATCAAGGAATTACAAAATAAAGTAAGAATGACTTTATGGGAAAAGGACATGCCGTTGTATCATATTAATCGAAAGTAGAAGATACAACCTGATCATCTTGATGTCGCAAGATTCCTTTCAGGGGCTCTTGGTTCCAACACACACACTTGCTCGATCCTTGTATGAAGAAGATCCAATTCCTCTTGATAGACTTGCTAGAGTCTCCAAGCTCTTGTTCAAGCTAGGATCTTCACACAATTCCTTCACCAATTCTCCAGATAATCTTGCTTAACCTTTTCCATGAGAATCCCATCAATATATAGGAGAGGATGAGATGGTTACTTGGATAAGAATGATCCCACAATATCAGGGAAACCAGTAAAAAGATAACCATTCGAATGCCAACCCATTCTCTAGAAGATTCCCTTCTAGAACCATCAAGACTTCATCTTTTTCCAAGATTGAGAACAAGTTCGCACCCTAGCTATGTAGCACAGTGCGAGAAGTTTGCACCCTAGCTGAAGGCAGCCTGCGAGAATGGGTCATTCTCGCACCCTAGGATATAAGAAACCTGCGAACTCTCTTTAAAAATATGTTTTCTGGGAAGAGATGAAAGTCACTTTTCTCAGGAGAAAGTTCTTATTAGGAGCCTAAGTACACCATCATCAATACACCATCAAGATGACCAAAATCATGGGTAACAGAATGCCCCCCAAAGTATCAGAAACTAGGAGCGCACCTAATCGGAAACCTGCGAACAACCAAGCATCTGCAGAAAATCATACTAGTTCTGAGGTAGGCATTCCCATACTCAGATCACAGATGGATGACATTATAAGCATAGGTCATGGACACCAATCATACACTGTGGCTCCACGCCGTCAAAATATAGCATAGCCACCAAGAATACACTGTGGATCTATGCAAGAAAATTCCAATTGAGATGACATAGCCACGATACATACAAAGTGGATCTATGTGTTGAAGATTATACATATTCCATCGCAACCTGGACAAAGAGATGATATCTAGGGTCTTCAATCCCATCTTCTAAAAGTATGAATCTAACCATGTGATTACATGTGTTGAAGTCGAACATGGTAGAAACCACTTGATTATAGGTCATTAATCAAATCATTAACAAGTGCGAGGGAAATCACCATTAATGTCAATGACTCCCAAGGTACACTAGTACAATCCACCGAATGTGAATGAATGATTTGAGGTTGAACATCCAACGGAATCTCTCGATCAAGGGTCAATGATGTAAACCCACTGTCGAAAGCGAAGAAACTTGCCATTGAGGCATGCAAGTTCCAAGGTACCAAAGAATTTCTAAGTCTTGTTTCTGGATAATGAGTTGAAGTCGACGAAACAAACCTCGTCACAGGAGGGCCTTGATGTATCCCCCATCAATGACACAAAATGAGTAACAGATTTTGAAGGTGAAACAGAGTATGATATAAGTTAGACTGGACACAAGGAAGGCTGACATGGAGAGAATGGACAACTGCAGATGGTTGACTCAATAGAGGTTTCTGATGAACTTCTCTTGAACATATGAATGACACGACCAATGATTTGGCAGCATTGACTCAGAGATGACTCAGGGTATGAACTTGTAGCAAATCAAATGAGAGACAAATGGATTTCCCAAACTGGCTTCAAATAATGAATAGGGGATGTCATGTTCGAGAGTGACACTTACTGCCAATTAATATGAATACGAGAACACATCCCTTTCCCAAGTTTCCCCCCACCATTTCTAGCGAGTACCTCTTTATTTTTACGCAAGCTTGAGGAGGATAACATATGCTTATTGATATAATCTTATCCTTCGGATAAGTCCTTCGGAGTATGTTTAACGAACCCTAGGAAGGAGTGGTTCGGTCCCATTATGGGTCTGTCGATGTTTGTTTAACGAGTCCAAAGATAGAAAACGTGAAGGTTTTTCATGATTATAGAGTCTGGAAAAACACTTAAAAGAGAACTCTCTCAGTTCCTTTTTCATAAAATAGTTTGATGAGACTGAAAAAGAGATAAATTATCACCCAACAGATGCTTTCTTCAAATACTTTAACGAGCGTGAAAATAGCAAGGTCGCTCGGCAATATTTTCATGTTTAGAGAGTCTGAAAAGAGTTTAAAGAGGACTCCAAGGGGGTTCATTTTTCGTATAACCTTGTTGAGCCCGAAAAAGTGATAAAAGTGTGCTCGATCGTGTTCTCATGTATTTTTTAGCGTGAGAATGGACAAAGACCAAGCTCGAGGTTTTTTACAAAAACCATAAAAAAAAATCAAAACATGCGATGAAGAAGAAAAAATATCTGCATCCCTGTGCATGAACATCGAAGTCATTGCGGCTGCAAAAATCGTACTCAAAAGGACATTAGGCATTATATTTTAATAAATAAACAATTATAAAATCCAAACAAATGGTAAAAATAAATATAAATGGGTAAAAGTTTTTTTTACCATAACCATTTTAACTTTACCAATATTTGAGTCCAAAACCCCTCTTTTTTCCTTGAATTTCGGTGCTTGATTGCGGGAGTTATGAGCATCCATTCGACGAACCATCTGTGGTAGTGAGGTAAAATCTTTGTCCTCTACCTTTTCATGGTTTAATTTTTCATTTTCATTGGAAAAAAACACAGTTTTGAGTTTGTTTTGGGGGTTAAAGTTGCGCTCAGCCATTATTGCAGGCCAGCCACATGGGACCTGCGAGAATGCCTCATTATCGCAGGTGACCCTAAAGGCACCTGTGAGAACCTCACACTGTGCCTAAAGGGCACCTGCGAGAACCACAAAGTGGAATTTTTTTTTAAATTTTAGCTCAATGAAAAGATACCAAGTGTTGAATAGAGTTATTAACTTTCTTCTTATGCTTCTTATGCAGGTATTTGGCCATCACCATGGTTCTAGAATGGCATGAAAGGGAGCACGAAGAAGATTATGCCATTGCTAGAAAGTATTCGACCACCATTGTTGCTTTACGAAACTGTGGTCTTCTAAAATTCTTTCGTATCCCAGGCATGAGGGCCCAAGTCAAGTTATTGGAGTACCTTGTGCATATGTGGGATCTCAACCAGCAAGTATTCCATGTAGGGGTCCACACATTGTCCTTGGATATTGAGGACATTTACTTCTTGACAGGACTGTCACGACGTGGGTACCACACGAGCCTGACTGGTAGCAGAGGTGGTGGGCTACCCATGAGTGAGTACTGCCACTTACACTGTGTTCCAGAGGCAGAGAGGAGCAAAGGGAAAGTAGCCATTTGGGGAGTGCGGGATTTGACCCTCCGCACTATTTTGTTCACCATTGCTTATATGGCCGGGAGCACTGCTCCTCACATGGCTCTCTAGAGCTACTTTTAGTATGCCATAGAGTGTACTAAGCCTCGGGTTTTTAACTGGGAAGACGCAAGTGCTTAGTAGCATGAAGAGATAGTTGACCAAATGCAGGCGAGGCGACCTGAAGCAATTCGGGTATGGGTCTTTGTTGGTGTCCTTCTTTCTTGAGAGGGTTTCCTTGCTGAGGCTACAGGTTGAGTGGGATGTACCAGCTCCAACATAACCAAGAATGTTGAGGTGGTTTCAGCTCATGGCCCAGCACGTAGCTAGACAAATTATCAAATATAATGATACCTTCTTCGACTGGTTGCGACCACAGATGTTGACGGTCGATGATTATGCTTATTCCGGGTTGGATTTCTGAGGAGATCCAGACTTGGTCCTGCCTGAGGGTACTTAGTGGGGGAAACTTGGTAAGAAGTACACATTTTTTCTTTTTAAATGTTTTTGTGAATTTTATCATATGCAAATGTTTTTAATATGTTCGTCCAAGGTCTAAATACAAAATTATTTTTGATGACACAGATGTGGGACCTTACCGACCTCCTGGTACTTCTCCTATTCAGTGATGAGGAGAGGTGGCTCCAGTGCCATGATGGGACATCGAAGATTATGAAGCGGTGGAACAAAACCTAGAGGGTTTGATAGCAAATATTTCAGACATGCCCCTTGGAGAGGTTCCATGACGTTATTAGCATCATATAGTAGGAGTGTCAGAGTCCATTGGCCGACTGCTTCGTAGGGTTGCCTAGGCAGTTGTGTGTTACCGTGAACATCATCCATGATGTCACTTTGTAGAAGCTATGAGCTTCAGATTTTGAAGGCTTAAAACTTTTTTGTAAAAACTCTTTTGATCATTATATATACATACGGCTTCTACCAGTTTATCTTGTGTTGTGTGAAAATTGATGTGATTGATTTATAAATGACCCAAATTTCTGTCTAATACATAGTTAGCCAATGCATCAGTTAATCTATTTATATGTCTAGGAATATGTTGATATTCAATATAATCAAAATAACGTTCCAAGAGGTGAATTCGCAAAAACACCCGTAACAAAGTAGGACTTCGAATAGTATAGACATTACTTAACTGTAGTACTACGAGCTACGAATCGAGTCACACAACCAAATGACGGATTCCAAACGAGATAGCATCAATCAACAATTCGATAATGGCACTATACTCTGCAATATTGTTGGTTGCACGGCTGAGACACACACCCCGTAAGGAGACAATTTTGTTTGTAGGGGCGTAAATTTCCCATGCAGTGGAAGTAAGGTTC
Organism: Picea mariana; assembly: GCA_032191745.1. Lineage (NCBI taxonomy): Eukaryota > Viridiplantae > Streptophyta > Pinopsida > Pinales > Pinaceae > Picea > Picea mariana. The sequence continues at coordinate 32,212 of JASDQU011176983.1, forward strand.
TAAGTACTACGTCTAGCTCCATTAGTGAAGCCAATGTAGGGTAGAGAAGACTTTGACATCTGGAAATCAAACACAATGTCACATAAGGGAAGAGACCAGATAATGACAAAAGCAAGCTACAGTAACACACAAGAAGTATGATACAATAAAAATACAGGTACTCGTGCATAGGTGAGCTTATGCATAATACTTCTTCAATTACAACCCATTTCTAGGTTCACTCAAAGGGATATCATCGTAATATACTAAATCATAAGCCCCTTTTTTCCAAAACTCATCTAACGATATAAGGACCTCGCCACATGGGTTCAAATTTTCCAGCTCCTAACATATCTTGATCTTGTTCATAGAGGAGAACAAGATCTCCTTCGGAGAAAACATGAGGCTTGACATGTTTGTTGTATTGGGCCTTGACACATTTTTTCTAAGCTTCTATGACTAGGGTAGAATCGCGTCGAGTTTCGTCTAATCACATAAGATACAATAGACGTTCTTCCTCAGCAAAAGTGTTTGGTAGGAGTTCAACATCTATTTTTAAAGAGGGTATCTCAGATTCAATCGAGAGAATGGCTTCCAAACCATAGACTAACCGGAAAGGTGTAAACCCAGTAGTAGACTTGACGGATGTCTGGTAAGTCCATAGTGTCGAAAACAACATTGTGTGCCAACTTGTTTTGTGAATCCCTATCATTCATCAAAGCATAGTTATGAGAGCTTTGTTAATTGCTTTGACTTGGATGTTGGCTTGTGGGTAATAGGGTGTTGATTTTTCATGGCGAAGACCCAACTTTTTAGTAAGTTCAGACATCATCAAGTTTTGAAAGTGGCTACGTGATGATGATAGCCTGGGGAACACCAAAACGAGCTATGATGTGATTAAAAATGAATAATGTAGTGGTCTTTCCAGTGTTTATGATAGCCTGGGGAACACCAAAACGAGCTATGATGTGATTAAAAATGAATAATGTTATGGTCTTTCCAGTGTTTTCAAATGTCGACATCACCTCAGCCCATTTCATAAAGTAATCTACAACTACAATAATGTATCAATGCCCCCCGACTGAGTGGGGGTGACATGTCATGAAATCGATGCCCCATTTCGCAAAGGGACGAATGGAGACCACAGGGTGAAGAGGAGCAGGATGTGACCGTATCTTATGATTATAGGTCTGGAAAGCATGGCATTTTTGAATGACGATTATGCAGTCGTTAAATAAAGAAGGCCAAAAATACTCTGCCCGTAAGATCTTCTGGGCAGTAGCATACCCAGACATATGACCACCACAGGCTCCAAAATGGTAGTCATTCAGAGCTTTCTTGGCTTCGTCGAATGTTAGGCAGCTTCGAAAAATAGAGTCAATCCCCCGACGATAAAGAGTATCCTTGAGGATAATATATTGATGGGCTTGGTAGCATATTTGACGCTGGTTAGTACTAGAAAAAGTTGGTCAAAAAGTCTGGGTTTGGAGATATATGATGATATCGCCATACCAGATATCATCAGAGCTGATGAGGAAAAGGGATTCATTGGGTAATGAATCAGCTGCTACATTTTCCGTTTCAGAATAGGGAAAGTCACATATCAACTCAGCAAACACTAAGGATTTCTTGGACTTGGCGCATTCAAATTCCAAGTCAAACTCTTAGAGCATCACGATCCATTTGGAGTATTTTTCCCCTAGCAATTGACGTGTGAGAATGTGTTGCATAGGGTTGCAGTTAGAAATCACTGTAGTCTTGCGAGAGAGGATATAGTGTCGGAAGTGTTGGACGGCTGCCAAGGCCAGTTTTTCGACATGTAAATACTTGGTTTCGGTAGGCATTAGACTTCGAATCAAGTAATAGATAACATATTCATCGTTAGCATCATCCTCTTGGACGAGAACCATACCTATGGTGTAATCCAAGGATGCAAGGTAGAGGAAATAATCGTGACTATAATTGGGAGGCAAAAGAAGTGGAGCACGTGTTAGGGACAATTACAAAGCTTCGAAAGCTTTGTTTGTGATGGTATCCCAGATGAACTCAGACCCATTTTTTAGGAGCCACGTAAATCCATGAGTTATCTCGGCGTAATTTGGGATAAAACGACAAAGAAAGTTTGATTTCCCCTGCAAACTTTGTAACTGGCGAAGTGTAGAAGGAGGAGGGAGATTAAGGATCGCCTCAACCTTTAAAGGATATACCCTGATCCCTTGACGCGAAACAATAAAGCCTAAAAGTCTGCCGGATTCCACGCAGAAAACACACTTGTGAGGATTCAAACGTATACAGTAAAACTAATAGCGGACGAAAATGGCTCAGAGGTGGGTTGAATGTTCGACTCGGCACATTGAGTGAGTGGGTAAATCGTCCAGATATGGTTGCACAATGTGCTTAATATCATGGAAGGCATAAGACATAACACATTGAAAAGTTGTGCCAACATTCTTGAGACCAAAGGGGAGTTTCTGATAGGCAAAAGTACCCCAAGGACAAATAATATCAGTATTATGTTGATCCTGGGGAACAATGTTGATTTGATTATACCCAGAGAAACCATCCATCAGAGAGAATATTTCACTTCCGGTGCAATCATCGACAATCTGATCGACGAAGGGGGTAGGAAAGTTGTCTTTGGGACAAGCTTTGTTGATATCCCTATAATCAACGCATACATGAATTTTTCCTTGTTTCTTGTCGATCGGGACAAGATTGGAAACCCAGTCAGTGAGGGCCACCGCATAAATAAATTCGGCTTTGAGAAGTTTCTCGACTTTGAGCTTGATAGCATCCGCTTTACATGGGTGAACTGGACGAAGGCATTTCCATATAGGTTTAGCATCGGGGTATGTCTTGATCTCATGTATCATAATGTCAGGGTCGATACCTAACATTTTTTCATAGCTCCTGGCAAAGATGTCACGAAACTCTTTGAAAAGGGACGTGTAGGTGACGATTTCATCAAGGGAACACGAAGCTCCGATGTGGACATTTTCAACAATTCCAGGTTTGATGGATATGTTGAGGGGAATAGTGGGTGAGATATTGCTTAAGTTCCCTTCAGAAAAAACATCGTGTGTGGACTCGAGAATGGTTGAGATGACGACAACGGTCGACGGGGTCAAGATCTATTGGTAGTTCTCAATGGTATGTTGCTCCAGAAAGAGGATGGAATGATGATGTCCATCATCCCAAGGAGTGTCCTCCATGATAGACATGATCATCTCGTCTGTGGGAAAATGACACGAAAAGGATCTGGAGATAACTCACCAAGAGAGGGAGTAGAAGGGGTTGTCAATTGAATGGCTTGATAGGTGGATTCAGCTGGACTTAACAACATTTCTTCGTCGTAATGAAGATGATATCTAGGGTCAGGTATCATCCATGGGTTGTGAGACACAGGAATTCCATGAATCGAGGTAGAGATCATGTTGATTGAAGCAACGGACGAGCATGGAACATCGAGTGGTGGAATGGGGAAAGTACCCATTAACGAAGAGTCTTTGAGAAGGCCTACACCGATGTTCTCATAACCTGGTGGGGTTTTAGCGATGAACGATACATTGCCAATATGGGTATCAGAGTTAAAGAAGGATAATTGGTCGACGGTGACTTCCTTCCCTTTATGTGGGAAACGTACTACATGAAAAAGGGTCAACACAACTGCACACATGGAATCGATCCAACTGCTACCAAGCAAAAGATTGTAATCAAGAGGAGCGTCAAAGACTTCCACTTCAACTTGGACCGTTTTTCCTTCTAACATGATTGGCAATGAAGGAAGGACATTGTAGGGCTTAAACCTGGAGCCATTGAAGGATTTGAGAGTGTTATGGGATTCATTCAAAGAGGGATATCCAATGGCTTTCCAACAAGTAAGAGACATGACACACGTCAAGGCACCCTCGTCGATAATGGTTCGAAAAATGTTTTTGTCAGAGACAATCACTTAGATATGGAACGCGAGTTGAGGGGGTAACCTTGGAATGTGATCTTCCAAGTCAAAAATTATTAAATTTGTATCCTTCGGGTCGATTCCATTGATAGCTTTCAACAGTGCCTTCCATTGTGTGGGAAAACTTTGAAGGACTTCGAGGGCTGACATCGCAGAAGGTGCTTGGGCCAGATCTTCAACAATGTTGTAGTTATGGGCAGCATGAGCATGAGGATTGAAAGCTGATTTCTGAACAATGCCCTTTGGGGGGGATCGAAGAACTGTGTCAAGGCTCGGTCATTCAAGATGAAGAGGACCGTTGGTAGGTGGAGTCACGGGAGAGGGTTGTACCAATGAAGGAGATAGGTTGTAACGACCCTTGATTATTAAGTATAATTAATTTAATAATATAATCCTAAAAGATTAGCTAAACTACATTTATGTCTTAAAATAACATTTCTAATTGATTATTATTAATGAGTTAGTAATGATGGTTAATGATTCATTTAAATATTAATTAATTCATTAATTAATTAAGTATTAAATAAAAGGTGGAGAATAAAATATAACATTAAATTAAGTTGTGTATACAAGAAGGGATCACATAAGAATCCTGAGAAGATATAAGATATTTAATGAATGGATAAGATATTTAATGAATGGATAATATAATTAATAATGGGATAAGGTAGGGGAGTAAATGAAGCGAAGGCGGTGAAGGAGGAACAAGGGGGGGAAAGGAGTTGGGAGGAGGGAGCATTCTACGGGAAGTTGGCCATGAGTTTGGAGAGCTCTGAGTATTGCAGAGAGCCGAGAGGGGCTGTGAGATTGGTGTGCTCAGATTGAGGCATGGGATTTGTTGTTTGTGACATATTGATCAGGCAGGCACCGAGTTGCTAAAGGTTTTGGGCTCAGAGGGCCAGGATATCCGTAGATATCCTGGAGCTAGGTCGTTTTCCTAGTTGGCAGTGTGGACAATAGTTTTGGGCAATTATTTTTCTGTGTTTGCAACAGGACTGGACTGTGTAGCAGGTAGCAGGAGAGCAGCAGCAAGGCAATTGGAAATGGAAATTAACATCAGAGTTAAGGTATTTAATTCAAATTTGTGCATTGTTTTAATTAGATTTATTACTCATTGATAAATTTTACTTGCGTAAGTGTTGAGAAAATTTGGAATAATTCATCTTTTATAAACCTAGTAGAAATTGTTGTACATTTGGTAGGATTTGGTAGAATTTTTAGATGTTAATTTAAAACCAGTCATTACATTTGGTATCAGAGCCCTGGTTCAAAATCTGGAACCAAGGGCCTAAATAAGGGGTTTAGTTATAGAAAATCCCTAAATAAATGTATTAGGGTGAATAAAATTTAGGCCTTAAGGGAAAAAACTCCGGCCACGCTTAACCTGCACACAAAACATAGAAACTTAAAAAAAAAAAAATTAAATAAATAAATAAATGCAATACTAATTTACTGAAGTAAAACAAGCTAAGTAGGCAAGTTAAGTACAGTCGTTAAAAAAAAAAGTAGATATAGAAAGCAGATGTGTAAGTTTTCTTTCTTTTCAGATAATAGAGAAAACGGATGTGATTTTGAGTGCTGCAGATTTCTTCTAGCTTTTGCCATTCATATCTAAATCTTGATGCAGCACAGGCATAAATTGCTCACCTCACTTCATGTGCCAAAGTTGAATACTCAACAACAGCCAAAAATTCTTTGTAGTAAAATAAATATGAAGAAGAGTTGAATCTAAAATTGCTCAAATTGGATTAATATTATCATTTATTAGTTTTTACTTCACATGCCAAAGTCGAATACTCAACAACAGCCAAAAATTCTTTGCAGTAAAACAAAGATGAAGAAGAGTTGAATCTAAAATTGCTCAAATTGGATTAATATTATCATTTATTAGTTTTTACTTCACATGCCAAAGTCGAATACTCAACAACAGCCAAAAATTATTTGCAGTAAAACAAAGGTGAACAAGAGTTGATTCTACTTGTAAACTTAATGACTTCATATTAAAAAAAAAAAATTGGTAACGTATTTGCTGCTTTACACAGTATTCTGTTTAAGAACTCTATTACATTTAACTCCAGTTAAATTTGACTAAATTAACAAATGACGTTGCAGATGCTCTAATCTAATCTCTTCAAAAATGCGCTATTTTGATTGAACTGCCAAACGAACATATGCAAAGCAGCTCTGAGTTTGTTAACGACCTTTGGATTAACTAGATTAAACTAAAATATCCAGAAAAATTACGTTACTGGGGACCTCCACCCAAGAGCCTAACGCACCCAGCCTCGGCCACGGCCTCGACGCTGATATGAGCTGCAGCAGCTGCACACGCAGAGGTGAAGTGGCGAAGAAGTTGATTCCCAAACGAAAATCTTCGTGAACCAAAGCAATGGCACTCTAAAATAGTATATATTCTAGATTTAATATTGCACTGTTAAATTTCTTAATGAACATGTATCAAACCCCGGCCTGTAATCACCTTGCTTTTCTTTTCTTTATGCAAAGATTCAAAAGCTCCGCCAAGGGCACCATCGGACCCTTTCTCCCATACACGACCCCGTTTCCATTCCCGTTCACATGCTTCGTCTTCGCCGGTATCATCTTCTCTATTTCCTTGCTAAACTGCAAGCATCATACAGCCACCGCACCTACCGACTCAGAAAGAATGCCAAGAAAAACAATAGCAATCTGGCCAATTGCAAATGTCGGCCGATTTTGTCCTGGAGCCGGCTGAAACGCGTCAATCTTCAAATTTAAATCTGGAAAATCAGATGATGTGAACTCTGCGTGAATCGAACACAAAAATTTTGGTATGTACTTAGACACAGTACCATTGCACCTCTAAAAACATGAGAAAACCTCGCCCTCGGCCGGCCAAACCTGCAAATCGACTCAATATTCTGTCCCGGGGATACAATTCATCAAAAAAAAAAATATGAAACAGATCTTTCATCTGTTCTTCCCTAATTGTAACAGGGTCTTTAAATTCCTTCAAATATTTCAAAGTTTTGAATGCTGCAAAAGCTAAAAAGGGGGTCCAAAGAAAACCTGCGGTTCAGAGATTCAAGAAATACACAACCCGGTGCCATGATCTGTAAGCATGTGGAGTATAATGGAGGGTCGATCCGTATTTACATTGCAGGGTTTCCCATAGCATGCATGAGAAACACCGCGGAAATAACCCGAAATCACAGTCGCAAAATAGATCAAACTAAAATTTATCGGAGGTTGGAATCCGGACAACTCAAATGTTAAATTTAGTAGCTTCATAGCTTTTTCCAAATCTCTAAGTTTCACTCTACTAAGTTTGATTGCAATGCCTGTTCCTTCACCAATAAGAGGACGATTCGTATATGTTGCAGCAAACTACATGATTTCCAGTCCTTGCCTTCGCTGTTTTCCCAAATGCCGAATTCAAAAGGAAATGAAAATAATGATCGGAGAAGTTTCTGGAACAGAGGATGGCCAAAACCAGAAGGCGAAGCCAAATATAGCAGCAGAAGGCGAGTGAGAATGCCTTCCAGAGTTGAGCCACACAAGATTACACGAGTCATGCATGCGAACGCCTTCTAGAGTTGAGCCACACAAGATTACATGAGTCATGCATGCGAACGCAACGCATGCCACCTGCCAAGCCCATTCCCATTTATTTTATGGTTTAAATCGTAAAAAAATTATTTATTTTATTATTTTATTTGTTTAAATCGTAAAATTTTTATGTATTTTATTATTTTATTTGTTTAAATCGTAAAAATTTTATTTATTTTATTATTTTATTTGCTATAATTATATAAAAGAAAAAAAAGGGGGGGAGTGTCAAAATAAATTTTTTTTATTTATGTTATTTAAATTTTAAATTAAATTAAGATAAATTAATTACATTAAATTAAGTTAAATTAGTTAAATTAAATTAAAAAAAAATATTAAACTAATTAAGTTAAGTTAATTAACTAATTAAGTTAAGTTAAATTAAGTTAATTAACTAATTAGTTAAGTTAAGTTAAGTTATTTAGTTTAATAAGATATTAGTCAAGTTGAATAATATGGGGCTAAAATAAAAATAAAAAAAAAATTGGAGTCTGTGGGAATTGAACCCCAAACCTCCTTCCACCGGTTAAGTCTTTACAAAATCTGCCCTACCAACGCGCCATGCGTTGTTCCTTTTACAAATAATTACACATTTAAATATTTTAACTGTTATACCCAAGACCACATGTCAAGTTATCAAGCACCTTTTAGAGCCATACAGGTCACATGCCAAGCCATCAAGCGCCAAAGGCATAAATGGAGGAGCCCACAAAGGGACGTATGTGCTCAACGCGGCGTCTTAAGAAGAACACTAACGTCGAAAAGTACGTAGCGCTGGTGTACGCATATTGGCGTAAATTAATAAACATAAGGTCGGGAGTCATTTTTAATCAAGTTGTAAGCGTAAGTTAAAAGGGCTCAGACTAGGATGAGCGGGAAGGAGGCGACATATGCACTAGGAGTGTAAGCATAGGAAGTGGCGAGGGAGGCACAAGGCTAACGTAGCTATAGGACAGAAAACCAATAGTTGTTTTTGTAGGGGCGAAGAAACGAAGCTTAGATGCTTAAACCTAACCCTAACCTAGCCAATCCCCTAATGGAGTAACGTCTGTTTACAGACAAGTAAAGAAAACTTACGCCTAACCCTGTTTCTAGTTTGAGTAGCACCAATTTGAAACATCCTGGAACTCACCCTGA
>JASDQU011176984.1:0-17274 GCA_032191745.1 Picea mariana
ACAATACTTCTCATGGTATTTTGGAAGAGAAATGTCCCCCTACCTTCTGTGTTTATGGAGGTTGAGATAACCACAACAAAATAGGTGCAAATTGCAATGTTCATTCATATAGCTCTAATAACTTAGTGGAAGCTTCCCCCTAGAGTTCAGATTGCATCCATTTTATGCAATGGACTTCGGGATCTTGCCCCATTCAACTAACGAGTAGTGAATTGCGGGTTGAAGGTCTTGAGGCAACAATTCCTCTTGTAACCATCCTTTACTCATGGCCCAATTTCCTCCACTAAGCATAACTTATAATGGAGAAAGGAAGCCCATAAATTTCTTCATCGATGTCTTAAATAATTTCAAGTATATTATCTTCTCTTTACCTCCATTTCAACTTGGATTTCTAAATTCCATGAGCCATTGGTAGCTACAGGTTTGATCTGTGCATCTAGCTATCAAAATTTCTCAACCAAATTTTTACTTTTGGAATATAGAATATTACCTTAGTTACAATTAGAAGGTAACAGTTCCTAGACAAGAGTTGTTCAATTCACAAACAACTCCTGTTGCCTGTTCCCACAAAAAGGTCATCTTACACTGACACGATGCTTATCAACGAAAACAGATAATGTCCAAGGTTATTCTAGGTATGCATTTTAGTTTAGATTGGAGACTCTATGATTCTACAAGCCTGAGGATTTAAATACTTATGTTCTTTCCTAGTGATGTGAAGGCCAGATGAAGACCAAAACACAATATTTCTAGTGATGTTTCAACAACATAAATGAAACAAGAAATATGTCAGGTAATTGTTGTAATATCCTGGTCTAGCATTCAATAAAAATAAAAAAATCTCGAAATAGATACATTCACTACCTAATCCTCAAAATACTAAGTGGAAAAGTTTAGGATTACCTGATATAAATTTTGATGTCTAAACAAGACTGAATTGTTTCACCAGTGATTATGTCTTTATCTTCTCTTGCATCGTGCTATTGCTTTGCCCTACCAATACCCTCATCCATAAAATTTCCAATACCATGAAATTGGACTATATATCCAACTAAAACATGAAGCTCCCTGCCAATACCCTCATCCACGAAATTTATACAAGATGAGAGGGAAGAATCACTACCAAAAATCCCCTTTTTTAAAAATTTGGGCGAACAAAAGGTTTAGTTGCTCCATACGCCAAAATTTGGGCGAATGAAAGCGTGAACCCTAAAATATACAAAATGGGAGGGTGAATTCGCTATCAGCAAGTCCCATTTTTTGGGAAATCGGGCAAATGGAGCTTGCAGCTAGAAATTCCATGGGTGAAAAATATTTTTTTCCCCTCAAACCTGGGCTAACTCTCTATAAAATTTTATTTTTTAAATAAATTTGGAGCGGATGATAAAATAATAAAAAAACCACTACAATACAAAAAATTCGCCCCAATCAAAATTGGGGCCCCTTTAATTTCACCCATGAGCGAAATTTCTCCCCTAAAATTATCTATGACAACATGTCACAACATGTACCAACAATCTGTACCAACAACATGTCACAACCTATACCAATAATGTGTATCAACCTGTCACAACAATCTATCACATTAACCTCATCAACCAAATCATATCTACTCATCAAGATCAATCACCAAAACAACTCTCAACCATATGCATAATATCACCAAGATGTGCATCAACCAAGGCTACTCACAAACATTAACAAGATGTACCAAGATCAATATGTGCTTCTAATATTATACCAATTCATATATGCCACATCATCCATAAACCATGTTCCAACAATACTACTAGGAAGTGCCTCTAACAATGTACCAAGCATGTACCAATCATGTATCAACAACACATCAAATATGATGCATCAAGATGTACCAACATCATCAACTATACACCTCATTTAAGTGCCAACTCATCAAGTACATGCCTCAACCATGTACCCAACATGTACCTCAACCATATAACAAAGACATACATCAAGATATCCAACGAAATGCCTCTAGCAATACATCACACTATCCATAAACCAAATACCATAAACCCGTACATCAAACCATGTGCCAAAACCTCACTGTTATGTAGCCTCAAGCATGTACCATGTCATGACCAAATTTAACCATAAAAATATGCATATAAACATACATGTAGCTCCATAACAGACCTAGTGTATGTGATCATAGACCTACAAACCTTCCTCAACTTCAACAACAAGAGAATATCATTTTCATCAAACTTTACCTAAGTCTTACATGACTAGTTTTTGGATTAGTGTTGTTACAAGCATAACTATGTACTTGAAATGAATAAAGGTATGAAAATACACAATATTCTTCAGTGTCTTCTCTACAATTCCTATAGGTTTCACTTCTTTGAATCTCCAAGAAAAAAGGAGTTATAGAAAAAATCACAGACCTTGTTGAATTCTGAATTATTCTAGAGAGTGAACTTGTACGACATGCCATGTGCTCAATATTTTATATATTATTCAAAAAATTGAACACAAAAACCTAAGGCCTATACTATTTCCATTACAATTTGTCTCACATCATTTGGATTTTCTATGAATAAGTTATGACCATTTTACTCGAAACACCTGTTTAAAACTAGTTTCAGGACTAGCCAAAAACCCTATCTTCCACAACGTGTATCTCCCAAAATACAATGACCCAGAAGAACAAATTTCTACCACAAGTACCTTGATATGTTGTTTCACTATCCTCCAAGTTTAACTATCTCAATCATTATAGAAACAAAATTATTTCGAAAATGATGAGATGACCTGTAAATAACATACCTTCGAACACATCATTAAAAGACTTCACCTCCCTTGGATTTTTGGCATTCTTTACTTTACCTTCCCTCTGAAATTCTCCTCAGATCTCCATGGTTAGCTCATTCACTTATAGATATTCAATATTCTCAATTGGGGCTAATGGGAGTCTCTTGATATCTTATTTATACTTCCCAAGTAACTTCCTTTAGGGAAAACTTGTAACCTTTTTACCTCTTCTCCTCAATCTAGGGCTAACCCACTTTCTTGTCGAAACTAAATTTTCCTTAATTAATTAAATCATAAATAATTTGTTGCAAATGCTTTATCCATAATTAATTAATTTCTTTTTCAACTACTTTGACTATTCAACCTTCTTGTTACAACTACTTTACCCATAATTAATTTCTTGTTGCAACCACTTTGACTAGCAAACTTTTTGTTACAGCTACTTTACCCATAATTAATTTCTTGTTTTTTTTTGTAAATAAAAAAGAGTTTGTATTACCTTAAAATGCCAAAAAAGAGATACATTTCCAAACATACATCAAAACCCGCCACCTGTTCTACCACATGTATGGAAACCAGAACAAGTGTCCTTCAATGTTCATGGGAAAGCCAATATACCAGAGTCTGTCTACAACAAAATTTGACTGTAAATGCATCCTAGCTAAGACTGATAAAATAACAGTAAATNGAACTCAGAATTCCATCATTGCGGACGGTTATGAAAAACGACTGGCAATATGTTGGGCATCAAATATTTGCAGGTTCACTTGACAGGGAATTAAACAACATATCCAGACGTTTGCTAAGGATGTGTTGGTTGTGATTCTCGTCAGCCATATCTTGTCTCATCTCAAAGATCAAATTTAAATGGTCCACCGTAATCTTGCAAGGACTGGGAAAATCATGGATTGCTAAGGCTAGATGGTCTGGCTCACCCGTATGTTGCTTTAGATGGGTCTCCTCCACGGCCGAGCAACCATCCCAATCAATCCCAATGGCTTCATTATGCAGTCCACTGAAAGTAGGGGTTGCTTCTTGCATGAAGTCATCCTACTTCTGTGGAGGGATTTCCTCCTCCACCACACAACCGCCCACAACAATATCAAGATAATTCAAAGGGAGGGTAGTGTCGATTGGTTTTGTCTACTCTGTGATGTACTCTTCCCAATTAGGAGGAATCTCCTACTCCACTATACAACCTCCATAATTTATCTCAGGGTCAGGCAATTGGGGCGTAGGTTGGGAATCATCGTGTCGTCTTTGGTCAGAATAAGGATGGCAGACAAAGTTACTACCAGGATTGGGAGAAAGAGAGGGTGTGCCTGTGTGCTAGTGTGGACCTGCCAGAATGTAGTAGACCGACCCATGTTTGGGCTTTCCTCTTTCATGAGGCATGGCTTTGACACCATTGGGAGAGGAATTGAAGGAGAAGTTGAACAGAGGGAAAATAAAATTGACAGAGATTCGACTCCCTTGGACAGAGATTGTAGGTGGAAAATGAAGAGCCAAGGGAAAATGAAGTAGATAAGAGCCGCACCAAGAGATTACTTGTGTGATGACGAAAGAAATGACAGTTTGGGGTGCCATGAATGTTGATGTGATGTTTCCTTGCTGCATCATACTAGCTCCGGAGGGCCAAGCCTGGTGTGCCATTAAACTTCCCTGATTGTCCCAACGCACTAAATCCTTATCGGATTGAATGCTAGGCATAGTGAATTGATGGAGTGGGAGGATGGAGGCGAGGGTATTTAAATGCACTCATTGGTAGAGTGCCATGTATCAAGTGCTCGACAGGTATAACCCCATCTGGGGGATAATTAATTTCTTGTTATAACCACTTTATTATTTAGTTACTTTCTCCTTGCAACCACTTTGACTAGGAATCTTCTTGATGACTTTCTAGGAGCTTCTAGAATAATTGACTTCTTGTTGACCTTCTTAGATGTTTCTAGAATACTCTAAATGGTTCTCCAACTTCCCAAGGTCAGATCTCACTAACCGTGAGGAACCACGTGATATACCACATATCAACATAAATGGCATGTCGCGTACTATCCATCTATAATAGTCTCACCTATGAATTCATTAATATTCATGTCCATATTCCTAAATTAATTTTGGGTTCCTTAACCACACCTCTGAGGCTACCAGAATGTGCTACGAGACTTACTGAAGGGTTGACATTAATCTCTAAGGGTTGAAATCAGTCTACAATATCACTCTCCAAGAGTTAACATCAATGTCCAGCCTTAACTGGACAAGAAATATACTTAATTTAGACAGACGTGTGTCCATATATAATTAACTGGACTTTGATATGGTCAAGATATGTACATATCATAACTATTATGCATCCATATACTTAATTTAGATAGAAGTATGTCCACATATAACTAACTAGACTTTGATCTGGTCAAGATATGTCCACGATATAATTATTATGTGTCCACATATATTTAGTTGAATTGAGGCAAATACATTATAAATATGGATGTGCTTTGATCGAGTTAGATGTTGACAAGAAGAGAAGGAAAATGTTTTGTAACTGTTAAAAGGAACTGAACTGGAGATATATCAAATGGTTTTTGAATTAAAGAGAAAAGTCTTGATAAAGGTCTAGTTGTGTAAGGAATATTTTTTGGGGAAAAATGAATACAAGGAGGAAGGGTGGTGCAGGGGAGAGGGTTGATGTCCTCATTCTACATGTTGGTTCCTGAGAGGATTTTTGTCATCATCATTTGTAATAGGTTGGTTCTTGAGAGGATTGGTGTCCTCATCATTTGTAACATATTGGTGCCTAATAGGATTGGTGTCTTCATTATTTGAAATAGGTGGGTTCCTATCAAGATTAAATATTATAAATTGTAAGTTGGTGCTTGCAAAAGAATATAAAGAAATATTTTCTATGGTTTTCTCCCACATTGGGTTTCCACGTAAAAATCGTAGTGTACTGTGTTTTCTGTGTTGTTTTAATTTTTGCATACATTGGTGATTATGTAAGCACTTCAAAATAATATAAAACTATTAAAAGAAAAGAAAATTCAAGAAAATTGATATAATATTGATTCACCCNATGAGTCTCAAAAGTTGGTATTAGATCCAAATTCCTTCAGTAACAACCTAACAACTAGAAGGAAGATCACAAAAAAAGTATGGCAATTCAAGATTCCTTTTCTTCTTCAAGAAAACCTCCTCTATTCAATGGAACACATTTTGCATTTTGGAAAATCAGAATGAATACCTATTTGATGTCTCTTGATATCGAAGTCTGGTAGATTGTGGTAGATGGTTATAAAATCCCAACAACTCTTCCAACTCATGAAGCTGGTAAGAAAAATTACTACAATAATGCAAGAGATATGAATTCTATCCAAGGTGGGCTTGCGGAAATATAATTTTTTAAAGTGATGCAATTGGAATACGCAAAGGAAATATGGGACAAACTGGTAAACAATTATGAAGGAGATGAGAAAGTAAATTTGGCCAAACTTCAAGCTCACAAAATGCAATTTGAAAATCTAAGGATTAGTGAAGATGAAAATATTATAGGTTTCTTTCTCAGAGTACATGAGACTGTAAACACTATGAAAGGACTAGGTGAAAATATTGAAGAAGCTATGGTAGTTCATAAGGTACTGAAATATCTTCCCTCAAGACTTTATGCAAAGGTTTCAGCTATAGAAGAAATGAATGAACTAGATAAAATGACTATGGATAGGCTACATGGAATACTAATTGCTTATGAGATGAGGACCAGGAAGGAACAAACAAATATAAAGGATGTAGTCTTCAAGGCATCTGTCAAATTGTCAACATATCAATATTATGATTCCTTTGAACACTTCTCAAATGAAGAAGAAGCTAACTTTGTAAGGAAACTGAAGACGAGCTCCAGAAAGTATAAAAAAAAGTTACCATTCAAATGCTTTAATTGTGGTAAGGTTGACCATTTTTCATCTAAATTTCCTTTCAAAGAAAACATCACCAATGAAAAAGGAAAAAAAAGCAAGGATAAACCTAGGGAGTTTAAAAATAAAAAAGTCTTTTAAAAGGAACAATTTTTATTCAAGGGAGGATAACAACAAATCTTCAGACACTGAAGAAGAAGAATACGAGCAAGATACAACTCAAGATGAAAAAATTCTCATGGGTTTAGAGCAACAAGACTTGATCAAGAAAAAACAGACACATAAGAGTGTGAAGTTGTAGTTGACATGGAAGGAGAACTCATTAGTGCTCTGGAGGAAATCTCTCGACTTAAGAAAAAGAATAGACTAAGAAAAGAACAATTACAAATTGATAAAGAAAAATACAATGAGATTAGTGAAAATATAGTCATCTTAAAAATCTAGCTAGAAGAGGCCAAAAGAAGGGAAGAAATATTGATGAATCAGTTAAAAGAAAAGGATAACATCTGTGACAAACTAGAAGCATAAATAGTATCCTTAATAAAATATCTAGAGAAGTCTAAGACTCAAATAAATATCAAATTCGTAAGAGGATTTGAAATCCTAGATAACATTCTCAACAATCAAAGATCACCAGATGAAAAGATAGGACTGAGATATAAGGAAAGTTTGAACGTTGTCAAAGGTGAGTCAAGAATCAACACGTCAACTACTGAAAATCCCACAAGCTATGCCAATGCTCTCAAGGGAAACAACAATCAGCATAACAAGTCATGAAATGAAAAGAATAAGCAGTTATAACTAGATCAACCCAACCATGCAAACAAATATGAAGCAAGGAAGCAACAAACACCTAAATATTATCAAGTTGGCAGACAAAGATCAATTCCTTCAAGTAAGTTCTTCATTTCAATGCATCCAAACTTTTTCTATGGATATTTTTTCTCTTGTGGTAATTTTGGACATAAGGCTATGAGTTGCAAGACTTTTAGATATAACAAAAATGTAGGAATGAGATTCAATAAACCTCAAATGGATATGGTTCAAAATTATTTCAATAATTATTTCTCTCATTTATTTATTGAACTCGAGTGCCACATATGAAATAGTTTTAGACACAAGGAAAGTGAATGCAGAAGAAAGATGCTACCTATCTTTAAGCAAGCAGACAATAAAATCTTACCAAGGTTTGGAGGAAGAAAAATAAAAATAAAGAAAAATGTGGACTAGCTCTATATGCCAAAAATAAAGTAAATCAATAGTATATTGACAATGGATGCTCCAAGCACATGACATGAGACAAGAGTAAGTTTGAATTCTTAACTGAAGAAAAATGTGGTAATGTTACATTTGGAAACAATGCTCTAGCCAAAATTAGAGGAAAATGAATTGTTGTACTAGANTAGATGAAGATAAAAGAGGAATGATCAAAGCACGTAATGTGTTGTATGTAGATGGTCTAAAACATAACTTCTTGAGTGTAAGTAAAATGTGTGACCAAGGAAACAATGTTCTCTTTCATTCAAAAGGTTGTAAAGCAATGGATGCAAATACAATGAATATTGTTATAAAGGTATTCAAAACTCTGGGGAATGTGTATGTCCGAGAAGAAGGTAAAGAAAAATGTTTCATTGGTAAAACTGATGAGAGCTGGCTTTGGCACAAAATACTAGGTCATCTTAGTTTTAACTAGCTTGCTAAGCTAGGAAGAAAATATGTTGTACACGATATGCCTAAAATTTCCAAACCTAAGAATATTGTTTGCAAGTCATGTCAGTTTGGAAAGAAGTCAAGATTTCAATGCAAGGCAAGAGAACACTCTGCCACTCGATCTCTTGAGCAGATCCATATAGATCTATGTGGCCCTATTAGTACACAATGACCACAAGGTGAAAAATATTTCATATTGTTGATTGATGACTATACTAGGATGACTTGGGTTGGATTGTTGAAGCATACATTTGAGGATTTTGAAAAGTTTAAAATATTCAAAGCACAGATATAAAATGAAATGGACTTAAAAATCAAGTTCCCAAGGTCAGACAAAGGAGGATAATTCACATCTGATGAATTCAATAGTTATTGTAAAAAACATGGGGTCAAGAGATAGTTTTTTATTGCAAGAATCCCTCAACATAATGGATTTGTAGAAAGGATGAACATAACAGTTCAACAAATGGCCAGGGCCATGCTTGATGAATCAAAAATACCCAATACCTTTTGGGGAGAGGCAGTTCAAATTGTTGTCAACATTCTCAATAAATCTCACATAATAGTAAACAAAAATAAAACCCCTTATGAGCTATGACATGACAGATCAGCATCAATAAAACATTTGAAGATATTTGGAAGCAAATGTTATTTTAAAAGAAATGAAGAAAACTTGGGTAAGTTTGATTCTAGAGTTGATGAAGGTATCCTATTAGGATACTCCTCCAAAATAAAAGGGTACAAGTGCTACAACAAAAAACTCCACTAGATAGTTGAGAATATAGATGTGAAAGTAGATGAAGGACCACTTCATCTAGTAAGACACTAGCACCATGATGATTCATATGATGAACCAATCGTCAATGAACCACAAGATGATAGAATGAATGAGAATAAGGAACAAGAGGATTTATAGGAAGATGAGAGAATGGGAACACCACAGTCAAGACCCCTTCAAGGTATGTACAAAAACGTAATCTAGAAATTCAGATTCTTCGAAACAAGGAAGTAAGTGTACAAACTAGAAGAAACATTATAGGTACATCTAGCGTTGCAAATTTTTCACTCTTATCCATGAGTGAACCCCAAAATGTTGTGCGAGCAAGTCAAGATGACCATTGGGTCAAGGCCATGAATGAAGAACTATACCAAATAGAGAAAAATAAGACTTGGGATATTGTTCCAAGGCCCAATAACAAGAATGTAATTGGAACTAAATGGGTATACAAAAACAAGTTGAATGAAGATAGATAGATAATCAGAAACAAGGGAAAACTAGTATGCAAAGGGTATGCTCAAGTAGAAGGAGTGGACTTTGAAGAAACCTTTTCTTTTGTTGCAAGAATTGAAGGTATCAATATGTTTTTGGCTTTTGCATGCTACAGAGGATTCAAAGTTTATTGGATGGATGTCAAATCGGCCTTTTTGAATGGTGACCTAGAGGAACAAGTTTATGTGGAGAAACTAGAGGGTTTTCAACTAATTGACAAAAATGATTATGTCTGTCGATCAAAGAAATCCTTGTATGGGCTAAAACAAGATCCAAGAGCCTAGTAATACATACTGGACAAGTATTTTCACCGACAAGGATTTAAAAGGGAATGACTGATTACAACTTATACATCAAGGATGAAGGTAAAGACCTGTTAATTATTGTAGTGTATGTTGATAACATTATCTTTGACAGTAATATTGAATTAATGAGTAAGAAGTTTGCAGCTACAATGCAAAAAAAGTTTGAGATGTCTATGTTGGGGGAACTCTCCTTCTTTGTAAGTTTACTTGAATTTTTTTTGTAAGTTTACTTGAATTTTTCTTGTAAACGAGTGCATTTTCGATAGAAGTCGACACCATTCATTTGTCGAGTTTTATTTGATTGTTAAAGGGTGGAATTGCAAGAAACCCACTGAGTTTTGAGCTATGGCTCGAGTTGAGGAACTGTTAGAGTTATTGAACACTCTAATCCTCTCTTATGTGGATAATACAGTCACCACTGAGAAAGAAACTATGCAGTCTGTAGTAACATGCTTTCATGCTACACAAGCCAAAGTAACATTTCTACAAACTCAGACTTGACTTCTTCACGATGCACTTGAGTGAAAGAATCTTCAACAACATTATGAACTATTCCTTGTTCATAATAAGTGTCTTTTCGAAGAATATGATGATGCCAATTCATACCAGTAGCCAGTGTAGGACCAACTCAGTGAGACAAATTTAGATTCAAGTACAAATGAATATCAAATTCATCTTTCCAAGCCAATCATCAGAAATTGAGAAGAAATCAGACATAACAAGCACAAAACCGGTATCAGATATGAAAAGGAAGTCACCTTTCCATTACATAGTACACCAAACTGATCCAGTTCTAAGTACTTGACTTCTCAAAGACAATTCACATTCACCTATTCTAGTTCAAGAGAAGATTTCAAAATGCCAACATTGTTAGTGAGTCGGCCACATTGAAGATTAATGTTTCGATCTTCATCCTTGCGAGCATTATGGAAAGCACAACCATCCTTCAAACAAATTTTCTAACAACAAGAAATCTGCAAGAATAAAGAACCACTATGGGTGGACGAATTGTTAGTAGTGGTCATCAATAGCCAAGAATATATCTCAGTCATATCAAAGAATTTGCACTAGAGTATTGAAACATCTTGCAATGGACATATTTTCATCTTCTCACCTTGTCCAATAGGGGGGAACAAGATCATTGATTGACAGTTAGTCTTCCCGTTTCAAAGTCCTATCAGTTGAGCAACAACAAGTGAGCATGATTGGTTTGTGGTTTTTCTTAAACCACCACTTAGTAGAAGGCTTACAACTTGTACTAGACAACGGTTTGAGGTTTCCCTTAAACCTCCACATAGTAGAATAGTTTCAACTTCTACTACATAACACTTTATGGTCATCTTTAAACCAACATTCGAGAGCACTTCCAAGAGCACTTTATGGTAATTGGATGTTATACTCATGTCAAGCATGGCAATAGACACATTGCCACTAAACCGACTGCGATGACAACCACGTTGTCTGTGAACTTGAAAAGCATTGCAAGCTCATAATATCAAAAAATTACCCATTAAAAATCATTAATTAAATGTTATCAATAATTCTAGATTTTATTTTTATAGCATTACTTGGTTTTGAGAAAAATTACTAAGCAAATATATGTTTTAAACTAATATTTTGGTGGAAAATGTGGCTCTCTTTAAACTAAACTAAACCAAGAAGAGGCCAAATAAGACCTCAAAATTTTGTACTGGTCAAAAGTATTTGATTGGTACATAAAAAGCGTCATATTGAAAAACTTTTGATAAATACCTAAAACTACATGCAAATTGATAAAAAAGGTGATAGGTTGATTACTATAGTTCCTTCTTTCCTAAAATGCAAGGACTAATAATAAACACAATTTTCATATTTCCTCAAGGAAATTATAAATACTTTGTCCTGAGAGTGTAAAGGGGTTGGTATTTGGTTGATTCTTTTTCGTTAATACTTTGTCATGAGAGTGTAAAGTCGTGAGAGTGTAAAGGAGTTGGTATTTGGTTGATTCTTTTTCGTTTACATCTAACGTCATGTTGTTCATATCTTCTTATGCATTCATATTTAATTAATGAAAGTTTGATTTGATTCATTGTATAATATTGTTATATCAATGTTATGAAATGTATGTATTTTAATTTTTTTCAAATAGTTGATTAATTTTTCTCAAGATATTTAGGCATTTACGAGTTAGTTAAGATAAATTTGATCTAAATTAATTGACTTTAGGTAAAGGGTGTTTATTTAGTGTGTCTTTTTAGTATGCATTGCAAGTGTATAATATGATGGTCACATTTATGTTCTAGATATAAAGTGATTTGACAATTCATCTTCTCCTTGATACTAATGACTATATTGATTTGTGGTTTAGCCCCCGATTTGTCCATGATCTATATTTAAAGACCATGGAGGGTCATTTCGTGATAATCCATTGTGAGAAAAATATATGTAAATTAATTTCCTTTTGCATTAATATATTGCCTCAAGAGGTTGTGTTGGCTAGGGTCATGGAATTTTTCCCTATTTGAGGGTTTTAGACACATAATAATTTGGTGTACCAATTTATGATCTATCTCTGTGAGTGGTTGATCTGAATTTAGGAGCGAGACGAACTGATTAAAAAATTCAATACAATAAACATAGAGATATGAAGAACAACACAGATATCCACTGAACAACATCTTCTATTGAATAAATGAAATAGGTTGAAACTGTAAAACTGCAGAACTGAAACACTTGCTTGAATGGTGGTAGTTATCTTTGATAATAGATGTGGTTGCTATGCACATCCTTCTGGGAATAATGATTACAATGAGGCTCCAGAGGCCTTTTTTATATTACTCATGAATGCGAAAACCCTAGACATCCGAAAACCTAACCCTAGGAGATGAAACGCCAAAAGTGATGTGGGCCCCTATGGGTAAGTTGGTACGTCAACTTCCTAGGGTTGTAAATTTTGCATATGACCTCCATTTTAGGTGCGTGATAGCCTATTGGAAAGGTATTTTAGAGAAATACACATTACATTTTCAAAATCTGACTCCGTCTATAGTTTGATTGTGGCGAGCCAAAAAACATTGTTTAGAGCCCCAAAACAACCCTGGAAGTTCAACAAGATGTGATGACTTGAAAACATACAAAATAATCCAGATGGATTAGGTGGGATTCCACCAGTATCCACTTGGAAGATGTGTAGGGATTCAGACAACCCTGGAAGTGTAGAACCCACAATTACAAAGAAGTACAAAAGAACATGTTGAACCAAAAAATGTAAAGAGGAGCTAGTTGGAATAGGTGGGTGGCCACCAATATCCACCTGGATAAGTCTTCCCTCCTTAGGAAGAAATGGTCTCCATTGTGTTGAGTTCCCTCATCATGTGAGAAAATTTTTGTTGAATTTGGCCCCGGGTGAGCCACTTTTCTTGGTGTAGGAGCTGCCCTGCCTTGACAACCCGATAAATCTAGATCCTCTATTGGTGAGTGCCCTTGACCTGTGTGTCCACTATCTGATCAGTGGATTCTTGTTCAATGCAGTCAAGGTTGAGCTATGTTGGTGTCAGATGTTCTGCGATCTATAAGGTGTCTAATAATGGTGGAAAATATTGTTGAAGGAAGTCCAGATTAAACATTGGGTGCAAGCCAAGGAAGTGTGGAGTGTTGAGCTCAAAAGCATTGATACCCATAGCCTTGGTGATAGTGTAAGCCCCATAGCGAAGTGGACGAAGCTTCTGATGGGGCCCTGTATGATGCTCCTTCTGCAAATGTAACCAAACTTTGTCTCCAACCTAAAACTGGTGCGGTACCCTATGTTGATCATGGCACTGCTTGTACTTAGCATTGGCTTTCTACAAAATCTCATGGAACTGTTGGCGGATGTGCTGAATCTGCTCAATGAATCTGGTGGATTTTTCGGTCTCAGACTGAACATGGGAAGAGTCTATTTGTGTGGTGGAAAGAGGTAGTGCAACATCAATGGGACCCAAGGGTTGGAATACCATCCCCACCTGAAATGGGCTATGGCCAATGGAGCTATGCAGAGCCCTGTTGTAACTGTGTTGAACATAGGGGAGACTCTCATCCCATGTACACAGATTATTAGAGTTGTACATGTGTAGAATGTACAAAATCATCTGATTGACGACCTTTGTTTGGTCGTCTATTTGGGGGTGGAAAGTAGTGGATTTAGTGAGCTTGGTGTCCAACAGTGACTAGAGACTAGACCAAAATGTGATGAGGAACCTGTTCTCCCGGTTGGAGATGGTCTATGGTATACCAAAATGGAACCACACTCGTTCGAACAAAATTCTAAGAAGATCTTGGTAGTCTCGGTAACTATGATATTCTTCTTGCAAGCTGTGAGGATGGCCATCTTTGAAAACTGATTAACGACTACAAATACACAATCATTTCCTTATTTGGTGGACAGAAGGCTAGACATGTAAACCATTGATCCAAATTTTATGAGTAGAACGAAATGACTATAGATTATTAATAGGTGCTTAACAAAAAATAATAGAGATACAATAAAACTGGTTTTCTATTCAATAAGGAAATAAGTTGAAACTGTAAAATGCAGTGGAAACAAGCTTGTTGGAATGGTGGCAACTTATCTATGAGAAGAGATGTGACAGATGCGTCGCAAGAAGATGATTACAATGAGGTTTTGAAGGCCTTTTTACAATAAATAGGTATTCCAAAAACCCTATACATCCAAAAACCTAACTCTAGGAGATGAAGCGCCAAAATTCATGTGGGCCCCATTTGGGTAAGTTAGTACATCAACTTCCTAGGGTCATAACTTTTGCATATGATCTCCATTTTAGGCGAGTGATATCTCGTTGGAAAGGCATTGTCGAAGAGATTCATTTTGGGGGAAATATTGAATGAACCTGTATATTTCTCCCCGCTTTCCCAAAAAAACATCGTTTAGGGCCTCAAAACGGCTCCGCAAGTGAAAAACTGCTAAAAATAGTAAATTACCAAAATTGCCAGAAAATTGTTTTAATCCAGTTGGAAAAGGTGGGTGGCCACCGATATCCACCTGGATCAATCCTCCATCCTTAGGAAGCAATGGTCTCCATTGCATTGATTTCCCCCATTAGATGAGGAAATTTCTGCTGAATTTGGCCCCGGGTGAGCCACTTGCCTTGGTGCAGGAGCTGCCCTGCTTTGACAACTTGATAAAGATGGATCCTTTACTGTTGAGTGCCCTTGATCTGTGTGTCCACAATTTGATCATTGGATGCCTGTTTTATGTAGTCAAGGTTGATATCTGTTGGTGTCAGTTGTTTTGCTACTTCTGAGGTGTCCAATACTGGTAGGAAATAAGGGCGAAGGAGATCCATGTTGAACACTGGGTGCAGGCCAAGGAAAGGAGGAATGTTGAGCTCAAAACAATTATCCCCTGCAACCTTTGTGATGGTGTACGACCCATAACAGAGTGGGTAAAGCTTCCGATGGGGTCTTGTAAGGTGTTCTTTCTGCAAGTGCAACCAAACTTTGTCACCCACCTGACACTTATGTGGCACCCTTTGTTGATCATGGCGTTGTTTTTACTTGTCATTGGAATTTTGTAGGATATCCTGAACCTGTTGGCGTATGTGCTGGATCTGCTCAATGAACCAAGTGGCTTTGTCAGCTTCAATTGGAGCAAGAGATGAGTCAGTCGAGGTGACTGCAAGGTGAAGTGAAACATCTATGGGACCCAATGGTTGGAATCCCAACCCCACCTGAAAGGGGTTGTGGCTGGTTGAGCTATGCAGGGCTCGGTTGTAGCTATGATGGAAATAGGGAAGGCTCTCATCCCATGTGCGAGGGTTCTTTGAATTATACATGAGAAGGATATTCACAATCATTCGATTTATGACCTCGGTTTGGCCATCTTTCTAGTGGTGGAATGTCATGGATTTGGTGAGCTTGGTATCCAATAGTGACCAGAGGCTTGACCAAAATGTGCTAAGAAATTGACTGTCCCGATCTGAGACAATGGTTTGTGGGATTCTAAAATATACCCAGACTCATTCAAAGAAGAGCTTGGTAGTGGCCTCTGCTGTGATGTTCTTCTTCCGGGCAACCAGAATCTCCATCTTAGAAAAGTGATCAACAACCACAAAAACACAGTCATTTCCCTGCTTAATGGACGGGAGGCCCGACATGTAGTCCATTGAGATGGATTCTCATGGCCTGTCAGGATTAGGAAGAGGGGTGTACAAGCCCTGTTTCTTAGTGGTCAGTTTGGAAAGCGTGCAAACAATGCATGACCTGATATACTTGTTGACCTCCTGTTGAAGTTTTGGCCAGTAGAAATGTTTATGTAGCATCACCACTATCTTTTCGACACTGAAGTGTCCTGCCACCCGACTGTAGTGGGCTTCCCACATCAGCTTCACTCGCTTGCTTGATGGAACACATATATGGCCCAGACGACAAAACAACCCATCCTAAAGATGGAAATTATCGACAACTGCATTTGCACCGAACATTTGGTAGGTGGTTGCGAAGTTTGGGTCTGTCTCATAGATTTGGGTCTATCCATAGGTCTCATGGCTGCAAGAGTCTAGCACTATGGTGAGTGTCGCGATCGGTGGTCTGCTGAGGCAATTAGCGACGCGATTGGTCCTTCTTGTTTTATACTTGATGTTGAGGTGGAATTTTTGTAAGTATGTGGACCACTTTTGATGGAGGTCATTTTGCAATTTTCCTTGTATCTGTATGAACTGTAGTGGTTTTTGATCAGTGTGGATGATTGTCTCCTTTGCAAGAATGTAATGTCTCCACTGGTGGAAGTCTTGCACAATAGAGTACATTTCTTTGTCATATGTAGGGTACTTACGGATATCATTTGATAGTGTCTCACTATGATAGGCCACGGGGTGGTTGTGCTGAGTGAGAATGACGCCCACAACATAGTTTGAAGAATTTGTCTCGATCTCAAAGGGATGATGTAGGTATGGTAGTGAAAGTACTGGGGATGAGCACAAGCACTGCTTGAAATCATCGAATGCTTGTTGTTGGGACCGGCCCCATGCAAATTTCACCTTACCACCACCCCTATTTATTTGGATGAGGGCCCATGCAATATGGTAGAATCCCAACATGAACCTGTAGTAGAAATTGGCAAGGCCTAAGAAGCTTCGAAGCTTAGTGAGTGTGGATGGGGCTGGCCAGTCACGGATGAATTGGATCTTGGCTAGATCCACATGTACGCCATGTTTATCAATGATGTAGCCTAGGTAATGGACCATGTTGATCCAGGTGGATATCGGTGGCCACCCACCTTTTCCGACTGGCTCAAAACAGTTTTCTGGCAATTTTGGCAATTTACTATTTT